>APFE031193640.1:14383-28032 GCA_000404065.3 Pinus taeda | reverse complement strand
CCTAGAGATACAGATCTTACACTTCATGCTTATACAGATGCAGATTGGGCCGGAAGCGTGGATGACAGGAAAAGCACAAGTGGTGGTGCATTCTTTATGGGTTCCAGACTGGTATCTTGGTTCAGCAAGAAACAGAGTTCGATTGCCTTTTCTACAGCTGAAGAGAATATGTTGCTGCCGCATCTTGCTGCACTCAACTCCTTTGGATGATACAGACCTTGCAGGATTTTTCAAATCGATTGTACTCAACCTGTCTCCATCTTATGTGATAACACAAGTGCAATCAGCATTTCAAAGAATCCAGTCATGCATTCGAAGACAAAGCATATACCGATCAAATATCATTTTCTTCGGGAACAAGTTCTTGAACAAAAGGTCAAGTTGGAGTATGTCCCATCTAAGGAACAAGTTGCTGATATTTTCACCAAACCATTGCCCAGGGAGGCCTTTGAATACCTCAGGCACAAGCTGGGGGTTGTTGATGCATCATCATGTTGAATCTCTTTTGATGGTTGTCCGTACAGGTTCAGGGGGAGCATATAATGCATTGTTGGCATTATGGATGATGTGCAGAAGGAGGTAGCTGCAATATGTCTCTATCTCTTTCATGGTGGATTATGGTATTCAGGGGGAGCATGTTCTTAGGGGGAGCATAACCCTTTGCCCTTGATGTCAAAGGGGGAGATGAAGCTGAAGATTTTGAGGTTGCCATCAAGTCCAAAGGGGGAGATTGTTGGCATTATGGTTCTGGTATGATTATATGTTTCAGATGTTGTACTTGATGGCAACTCATTTTGATGAAAATAAAGAAGTACGCAGGAGAACAGTTCAGGAGGAGCGTACCCGCAGGTATGTCGTGCAGGGACCGCGTCCAAATACGCAGGTCACCCATTCATGGGGTGCGTACCCCAGTGCACACATTCCAAGGCAGTTAAGCGCCCAAATGTGGGGTTTCTCATGGTATTTAGCCAACAGTATTGGGTTATCATGGTTTCGGCCCGTGGTATTGTTTATTTTATTATTATTATTGAGCCCCATGATCCTTGATTTGAGGAAGAGCTTGCCTATATAAAGCAAAGGAGATCATTTGGCCTGAGCATCTTTTGAGTGATTGAATATCTTAAGATCTGATTTATTTGGGTTCTTGGTCTTAAAAGATTGATCTATAAAGGAGAAGTTAGAAGCGAATCTGCGAAGGGTTATCTCTTGAGCGCGAGTTCAGATCTGAGCATCTGACTTTATTTCAGCCCTTGGTCGAGGTACGCAGAGGCGCCGAAGGCTCAGTGCGTGGGTATGCAGAGGCGCCGAAGGTTTACTGCGTGGGTACGCAGGAGCGCCGAAGGTTCAGTGCGTGGGTGCGCAGGGACGGTAAAAGGTTCAGTGCGTGGGTACGTAGGGCGACTGTGGTTCAGGTGCGTACTTGCTGTAGCAGCACGCAGCGCGATTATTCTCTTGGGTGTGTACTTGCTGGGAGGTACGCGGCGCGATAGTACAATTGGGTGCGTACTATACGCAGATCAGTGAAAGGAGAAGTGCGTGGGCACGCAGCTCAGTAGAAGAAGATCTGCGGGTATACGCAGTGAGACAGAGGGTGAAGTGCGTAGCAATGCAGGCCAGTAAAAAGAAAGCTGCGTATCTGATTTAAGGTCTTCTGTTGGTTGAATTTTTCTGTTGATAAGATGTTCTGGTCTCTGTTCTGTTATTGTTGATCTGGTTACTACAACTGTCTGTATAGTTTACATGTACTTGATGATCCAGTTTGAAAATTTATGAAAAGTGGTCCTTGAAAAGAAGTAAGGGGTTGTAGCTCCCTTCCAGGAGAGACTGGAAAACGAGAGAGAGTTGTAGCTCTCTGCAGGTTGCAGCCTGCGTACTGGTAAAGGACTGCACCAGTACAAGACCATTGTAAAAGGAGTTTCTAATTTGAAAGAAGATAGAGACATATTGCAGCAGGTGGTTTTCACCCACATTGGGTTTCCACCTTATCTCTGGTGTTCTTTGATGTGACTGTCTGTTTTTCTTGTTCATGCTCATTGTTTTATGGTACTGATATGCAAAAATAATTCAAAGTATAAATAATGAAGAATTGTTAAAAGGACTAGATAATACCCCCCCCCCCCCCCTCTCAGTATTATTTTCAACACTCTGCTCTGTGCCATCTGCACTATTGCCAACTGTGCTCTGCATTGTTCAGTCTCCGACGCTCCTAGCCATTGCAATTGTCTCCCCGATACTCCTCGGCACCATCCGACACTAGTCCATCCTGCTACTCCTGATCTGGGCTCCCGTAGCAAGGTATTGATCCGAGAGGTCGACTCCTCAAGGATCCTGCCCATTTGTAGCTCATTCGAACTACAACTCAAAATCAGCCCACCTCCCTCCTTGAGGTATCTCGGCTGTCATGGCGAACTCCTCCTCTTCGATCTTTGCGGGCGCAACCTTTGGATCGTGTTTCTCATCCTTGTCCTTCTTCTTGAGAGGACACTGAGTAGCGTATTGACCCATCTCACCACAACCTGAAACACTTGATCTTTGAGACGTCTTTCTTACATCTTCGTTGCTCCTACTGTCCCTTTGATGCAAGCACTGCATTATCCTCCTCCTCCTTGGGCTTCGACCCATTGCTGCTGCTTCCGTAAAGTTTAACCTTGACTAAGTCTCTCCTCAGCTCCTCTTGTTTTAGAGCCACCCACATCTCATCCCAATCGGCAATGTTGCTCTGCCCAGGATACTCTGGATAAAGACTTGCCACTCATTTGAGACAGAATTGAGGGCCAGTCTAACCAACTCTGAATCTTGAGGTGTATTTCCCGCAATAGACAATTCATCACAGGTCCCTTATGCTTCATGAGGAATGGATCCACATGCTCTCCCTTCTACATCTGAGCAGATCTCAAATTCTGCTCCAAGTACATCTTTTGCTGCTTGGAAGATCCCTGATATAACGTAACCAAGGCATCCCACATCTCCTTAGCAATCCCTCTACTAGCAACACGACACACCACATGATCCTTTACGCCATCAAGGATCATCCTCTTGGCCTTTGCTATCTTTGATCTGTACTTCTTCAATGGATCTGCATCTACAAGGACAACCACCACGCTGTAGACGTATGTCTTGAGGGCATGCTCATCTAGAAGGAATGACATTCTAGCCTTTCAGATGACGTAGTTGGAAGCTCCATCCAACCTGTCTTGATCCCTCAAGCCACTGGTTGCCATTTATGCCACAAATGTCGAAAATCTCCTCTTTCCTTTGTTCTGCTATTGGGCTAGCCTATGCACTCCCTACTAGAGCTAGTAAAATTGCTGCCCCTTGCTGCTGCTCAACTCTAGAGAATTTGAATTCCTTGGCTAGGAATTCTCTGAGGTAGAAATTCCCTCAGCTGTGCTTCTCCTCTTTCTTCTGACGATCTTCTGCCCAACAAACTGCCTGCAGAAAAATCTGTGCCCCACCAGCTCTCCTCATGCTGAGGCTTCAACATTGGTCCCTTTGCCTCGACAAAAATTCGATCTGGAAGCCCTTCTCTCTGTTGACTCTCTCAGAGAGAGACTGCCTCGAAATTTGCCTAGAGAGACTCTACCAGCTCTTCTCTTCTTGCTTCACCTACACCTCTGATACCATGTGAAAATTCCACAACCGTAATTCCTACTGCAGGAACTGATGATATCACTCCTATTTATTAAATTCCTTTAAACAAATTACTTACACTTTCCTACGGCAAATATCGTAATACATACACTGCAACCTTCACTTAATTAAATTATATGCGAAATAAGACACTGAGCAAGAAAGAAAATACAACACAAATGACATCGTTATTTTTGGACAAATGTCCCTGGAAAAACCCAACGCGGGAAAACCGGTGCAACAACTCTGAGGGTTTATTATTAAGCAGTAACAAATTCTAAATACATCTTTGAATACCTCAAGGGTTATTTAGTTACAGAGAGAGAAATACTGGCAGAAAGATTTGTGAGATTACCTCACAATCACTGAGAAAAATCCCGACTAATCCAGACACTGGATGAGGTGTCTCTGGCAGGCCCTGCGCTGCCTCTACATAGTCCTCACGCAGTCCCTGCATCAACCCCTCTAGACACTGCATCACCCAGCCAGTTGATCAATTTGCTGCCCGGAGTGACTACTCTCAGCCTCCCGGTCTCACACCCCGGTTCCCGACTTCTAAAATTGACTCTGCCCAACAAAATTTCGGACTCTCTCTCACCCTCTGTGCTGCCTCTGCGTGAGAGCTGCTAGATCACTCCCTCTCTCTGCTGATGATTCTCCGACTGAGACAATCTCCCTCGCTCTGGATGCTATCCCTACCCCTCAACTGCAATAAATCTACTCGATCAAAATTTCTTCCTGAGAACTTCTCACTTCAGAAATTCGATCTCTTGATCTCTCGGTGTGTTTTCCAAATGACCCTCAAGTTCCCTTAAATAATCTTCTCGTTGACATTCAACGACCCATATTAAAAGCTAATCAATGGCTAAGATCATTTTAGCTTGATCCCCGTTTTCATCTAGAAGTTACACACAAAATTAGATTAATACCCATTAATATTTTTAATTTCCCAAGTTTAGACTTCGGTCCCATTAAAAAATATTAATTATTTTAATAAAATCATTTTTGGGTGGAATTTCCGAAAACGCTTTCTGGGTTCTTTGGAATACATGTGCCCAAGCCTCCCTAGAAAATTTGAGGCCTAGAGCACATCCAATGCTACTCCAAATCAACACTCTGCAATTCTGGTCCTGAGGAAACCTTAGTTTCCTCCAAGAAATTCACACGTGTGACCTTGTAGAGCTGCACAAACAAAAATTTCACTCATTTTCTTTGTTGCTTCTTTCTAGTTATTTCGCTCCTCTTTCTTGCTCTAGATTAGATCATAAACTTGTTGCTTGATGTGTGTCTCTAAATGAGGTCGAGCTCCTCCTTTTATAGGCTTCTTGAGGGTTAGATTAGGCCTCTTCTAGGCCGATCATCTTTTGTTGGGCTTCTAGACTCATCTTTACAAAATACAATTTTTTTTTTTTGTTTCTTGAGCCACAAGTGGCCTATTACATCCTGACTTTGACCTTTTGACATGACTAAACAAATCCTAAAGCGCTCAATGGGTGCTTGACCTACAATGGGCAAGAAACATAAATCATTTTCGTTTATTTTTTTACAAAAGTATTTTTCTTACTCTTTTTCCTTTTGACAAATACAAGAATAATCAAGTCATGACTCATATACAATTATGAAGATCAACACTAGTTACATTTCAACAATTCCTCCCTAGTTGAGAGGGAGTGCTGAAAATTAACAGCTATGGTCAGAATTTTCATTTGTAAATGATGGACAAAAGTCACATTTACAAGTTTGGCCAAGTTGGCCCAAATATGGACAAGTCGGCCCCACAACTGGAAATTGACCATCTTTGGAGGTCATTTGGAGCATCGCATCACAAGAAAGTTTGATCTGAAATCACAGGAGATCTTTCACACGTGTGAAGGAGTCTAAGAAGCTTCTCTTCTCTGTGTTGGCCAGACTTTTCTCTCTTTTGACCTGTGTTGACTTGGGCTATTTGTCTCTGTTTGACTGAGGGTTTTGGACTGTGGATGGAGGCCAAAATTTTCTCTCTTTCTGGGCATGTTGACTGAGGTTGACCACAGGTCAACCCTCTCTTTTGAACACAGGTCAACCATCTCGTTTGACCAAGAATTACAGGACTGTTTGACATCTGTTTGACTGAGACTGACTGGGAATATTCTGCCTTTTGACCGAATCTTTGACTGCCTGTGTTGATCGAATTTTGGGTCTGCTTCTCTGCTTTGACTGACTTTGACTAAATCTTCTGTTGAAGTTGGAGGCTGAATTTTGGCCTTTTGACCAGGAAATATTGCTGTTGTTTCTCTCTAATTTGAGTATTTTGATTTGGTTGACTTGGATAGTCAAAGGTTGACTTTGACTGGTTTATGGATGTGCTATTGGACTATGTATCTCATGTTAAACATTGTTTGACTAAGAAGAAGAATCGATTTTTGGGTTTTCTCCTTTGTGGGGTTTTTCCCTTGTCTCTGATCTAAATCTGTGTGTCTCATTGTGTTTGGCAGCTGGTTATCTTCTATTGTGCATTTACTGTTTAGTGTTCTATCTATAAGTGCTTAACTGTTATTGGGGTGAATGAAATTGTTTTAAGTGACTATAATAGCATAGAACACCGTGAAAATTAACATCTACTATCTAGCACAGTTTTCAACATATGCAAACATTTTTCCTGTGTCATTTTATTGTTGCACATCAGTTGGCTTTGGGGTCATGAATGGAAGACTTCACAATCTAATACAGGGGAATATCAGCAGATCTTGAAAATGCAATCTTCCGTGTGTGGCAAAAATATCACCATTATTTAAAACAATTAGAAGGGGCATATCATCTAGAATAGTCAGGACAGATAACTATTAAGCATTGACTTGTAAATCAATATGTGTAACAGGTGTATGACTTCATCTAAAATGGAACATTTCACCTAGAATAGTCAAGACATATAACTAATAAGCATTGACTTATAAATCAAAATGTCTAAGAGATCATACCTCATCTAAAATGAACTCCCGGAAAAAGTCACCTTCCTCTGATAGGAGAAATGCGAAAGCAGCTCTTGTCTGAACTTTTTGTTGAGGTTGATCTGGTGCATATTGGATTGGACCAGGAAGAGAAGGCTGTGAGCGAACTTGTAGTATCCCAAGATTAGCCATGTTGCCTAACATTTCCTCTCCCCCCCCACTTTTTGCTGCTGTAATAAATGTTTCAAAGGCCTCCATGACATCAATAAATCTCTCTGCATCAAATATGCCAGATTTTCCATATATTGTGTATCTTAAAGCATTCCTTAGCCTGGGAGAGTTGTCTGTCAAGAGCCTCTAGAATCACAAACGAGTTAATAGAAATTGTTAGGATTTTACCAGAGATGATCTACAACAACAAAAGTTTCATACAATATTTAAACAAGATCCCACACAAGATGTCAGATCTGTACTTTTTGACTTTTGGAAATGGCTCGGAGAAACGTTCTTTTAAGAAAGGACAAATTTATTACAAGGAAAAAGCTAATCAATTACTTATATTTTACTACCTATCTGCTTCAACATTATGGCCATTTAACACAAGGAACCGAAATATGCTCTCTTTCTTCTATGCTGCATTAACTGTTTGATGAAGATCATATCAGCTTCATTATACATCCAAAAGTACTCCATACCAATAACACTATGATAAGCATGAACTTGTATACAAAAACGAATGCAAAGTTTATTGAAGAAGGGAATGTTACAAAGTGGAAATAAATAGATAGGGTATAAATATATTTTTGAAGAACTCTAATCATTATACCAGAATCCAACCGTAAAATAGAAAAGTATGAAGCTCAGTAATTTAATTATAAGAAAATTCAAAATTTGATAAACAATCTCGATGGTGGAATGCCAGGTTCGTGAAAGAGGGGTGCTGTTATTGCCCTCACTAGTGTTTAAAACTTTAAAACACTCTACTGACATGTGATTGTTCTTGTGCTTGTCTTTGCAGTTGGGGTCAGATGCAAGTCTTGGACAACTTCAGTGGAATAGATGCCACCCACTTGTGGCCTCTTAGAAGGATGACTTCCATAGCTCATGACATGTCTGTTTCACTGAATATCTCAGGTTGGTTGGCCCTGGTTACTAGTGTTGACTAAAAACACCTAGTAATATATACATATATAACACTGGTCAAAGAGGCATCGATTTATCAATCCTGAAATGGTGTGGTGATCTTTTTTTCTTTGATTCCCTGCTAAATATTGGTTTTTCATATTGTAAAATGTTTATCATTACAAGGTTGCTGATTAGCCTCTTAGATATGATCTATAAAATGACACGTATGCTAATTTTGTGAATTTATGGATGAACAGAACAATGGATTTAAAACAATACCCTTCAATGAAGGCAATGGATTTGAAGCCTATTGACCCCTATTATTTATAAATGATATTGCTATTAATATGGGTTTGCTGCCTCCAAAGGATCAGTGGAAACTGTATATTGACATATAGAGGCCTTTATGGAGAGAATGGGAATGGAGATTAGGGAAACTGCTTCAGCAGTATTATTCCAAGATTCTTCTCTCTTTTGCATCAGAAGCACCCTTTATCTCTTCGGTTGAATCCTAGATGGATGTCTTCTGAGTCCTGACCCTAAGGTAGATGGATCTGCCTACTGCACAACATTTGGTTACTCCAACTGAGCTGCAAGCTTCAAGTCTTTGCATGAGTAGTAGTTTATCAAGGGCTTCCCTCAAAACCCATCTTGCCAAAAGTGGGTTGACATATGGCTTGTTGCCACCTCACTTGCACACCTAGTTAATGTGGGAAAAATGCTCAACATCACAAGGTGCGACTTGGTGACAAACTAAGAGAAAAGACCGTCACCTATTCCCAACTCTCTTCATTAAAGTTCTCTCCTAGTTAAAGCTAAGGGGGCTGGTCCTTAACGAAGATTAGTGAATGAAATGTGAGTTTCTAAGAGATTAAAATGAATGGAGAGTTTATCACAATCAACTTGATTCCACGACATGAACAAGGAGATATATATGAGCAACATTCAATGATTCATTCAAAAGATATACAATTATAGACTAGTGCTTAAACAAATGATTTGCTCAAAGTAAATAACAAGTACTTGCTTAAATCAAAATATAATGACAAACAATCCTGCAAAAGAGAACAATGTTAGATGAAATATCACTTGCAAGATATAAATGGAATAATGTACTTGTAGAGGAATGCTCAAGTAATAAAACAATATCATTCAATAATCATGAGGCAAGCAACAAGTACATGAGGTAGCAACTTAGCAAGTAAAGGAAAGATTGCCAATGTAGAAATCCATGCCACTTGCAAAATAAGGAGAATGCTATTTGAAAGATAGACAATGTTTGCAAATGAAATTCACTAAACCCAAGAGTGTTACTTGCAAAATGTGAATAGAGATTGTACTTGTAAAGGGAAGTGCTCAGATGACAAGAGATAATAACATCAAGGAATAATGAGGACATCCGTCATGAAATGTACATAAAACCAATAAAATTGCAAGTAAATCTAAAAGTGCTCCAAGATGACTAAATTAGAATGATATGCAATCTATCTAATGTGGAATGCAGTTATCTTGGTAAATTTTAAGGTAAATACCTATCTAGATGTAACCTTTCTCTCAATTGTTTTGAAACAAGTCTCTAATGTGAGTTGTGTGAAAATTCCTAGACTTGAAGGAACCCCTACTGCAGCAAATCTGAATCTACTTCACCTACTTGATTTTTAAATTACATTCATCAAGTTATTTTTCTGAATACTGAATCAAATTACTTCTGCAACCTACACTAATTAAATATTTGATCTCATGAAACAAAAAACAGAGCAAAGAACAAGATACATAGGATACACTTATTTTTGGACACAATAGTCCTCAGAAAAACCCAATGCGGGAAAATCGAAGCAACAATTCTGAGGGTTTATTATTATGCAGGAGAAATATTTGAATACAAATCTAGGATGCTTATCTAACAATCCTTTACAAAGAAAATACTGGCAAAAAATCTGAGTGAGTTTTACATCACTTCACCTGGCAAAATTTCCGCTGATACAGCACAAGACTAGCTAACCTCGACTATTTTTGCGTTAGCTTCTCTGCCCTCTGCATCAATTCTCCTGGTATTTATAGTAGTTCTTAGTAGTTCCGACAGTTCTGGATTTTGCGTGACAAGCAACTTCTCTGCTGTATGCTGGCCCTTCTGGCTCTGCGTGAGGACTGCGTGGGTCCAGCGTCAGCCTTTCCCGGCTACTCTGTTGCCTCTCTACCTCTCTATCAGTATTCTCCAGAAAGTCTTCCTTCCAAAATCTCTCTGCCCCTCTGCTGCTGAATGATCACTTAGTTCGAATTTCTCAGCTTCTTAGCCCCAGAAATCGAACTCTAGATCAATTCTGTGTCTGTGTGTATTTCCAAATGAACCTCAAGCCTCCATTTTATACTTTTCTTGTTGAGTCTTCAACGACCGAGATTAAGTCTCTAATCAAAGGCTAATATTAATATATGACTTGTTCCACCTTTTAGATCATTCTCACCCATATTTCGATTAATACCCATTAATATTTTAATTTCCTTAAGTTTAGACTCAGGAACTCCATTACAAATATTAATTATTTTAATAAAATACAATCCGGGTGGAATTTCACCAAACAGTTTATGGGTTCTTTAGAACTCATGTGCCTTAGCCTCTCCACGAATTTTCAAGGTTAGAGCACTTTTGATGCTACCAAAAACTTACACTCCCTCTTAGCGAGGAAAGTGCTCTAGCAACATTGTCCACCTGCATGCTGCTCTGTTTCTGAAGCACTTCCTTTCTGCACTACTGCTGCCATCAACACTGTGCTAGTGCTGCTACTGTACTGCTACCCATGACACTGCCATTGCTACTGCTGCATCTGCTATGCTACTAGCACTGCCACTTCTAACATTGCATCCGTACTGCAACTCAGTTGTTGAGAGAAGCAACTGAAAAACATCCAAAATTAGTTGAACTTAACTGTGTTCAACATAATACAATGAATGTTGGAATCTGACAGCTGCTGATTCTGACCCTTTGAATCTTCTGTATTGCTGCTGACTCCTGCACTACTGCCAACCTTGCTCTGCGTTGATCAATCTCTGGTCCCAAGCTACTACATTTTTCCTCCAAACACTCCACTGCATCATCTAACACTAAGTCCATCTCGCTACTACTGAATCTTGGGCTCCTGTAGCAAGGAATTGATCCAAGAGGTGGACTCCTCAAGGATCCTGCCCACATGTAGTCCTCCTGACTACAACTCAATATCGCCCCATCTCCCTCCTGGAGATGCGTGGGCACTCATGGCAAGCTCATTTTCGTTAATCTCTGCTGAAGCAACCTTAGGATCATGTTTCTCATCTTTATCCTTTTTCTTCAAAAGACACTGGGATGCATAGTGGCCCATCTCGCCAAAACTGAAACATTTCACCTTCGAAATGTCTTCTTTTGCTTCGACTTCTACTGTCCCTTCGATGTTAGAGCTGCATTCTCCTCCTCCACCTTCGTCTTTGTGCCACTCCCACTATTGCCACTGAGGTCGACCTTCACTAGGTCCCTCCTTAACTCCTCTTGTTGAAGAGCCACTCACATCTCCTCCCATGAAGGTAGTTTTTCTCTGCCCAATATGCTTTGGACGAAAACTTGCCATTCATCCGAGACTCCATTTAGGGCTATCCTCACCATCTCGGTTGGCTGAGTGGACCCCACCGCAGCAAGCTGATCTCTAGTGTCATGAAGATGCTGAAGATAGAGGTTCACCCCTTCTCCTTTCTACATCAAGGTCCGCTGCAACTTCTACTCTAAATACATCTTCCGCTATTCGAAAGAGCCTTCATACAGTGATGACAAGACTTCCCACATCTCCCAGGCTGTATCCTTACCCTGCAAGTGTGAGACCACATGATCTTGAACTCCATCGAGAATGAGCCTCTTTGCCTTCCCCTGCTCGACCTTGTACTTTTTCTTTTGATTGTTGTCAGCAAGAATAACTACAACACTTTTAACATAGGCCTCCAGATCATATTCCTCCAGAACAACTAAGATTCTGGTCTTCCATATGACATAGTTGGAAGCTCCTTCCAACCTGTCCTGATCTATGAGCCCATGCGATGCCATCTCACCCAACTATCGAACTAACTCCTCTAGTTACTGCTTAGCATTGCTCAGTAAGTGAGAAATTCGAATTTTCGGGCAGAAAGTTCTTTGAGGTGAAAATTCCCCTTCTACGTGTCTTTGTTCTTTTTCAGCGGATTTCTGCCTTGGCAGAAACTGCGCCCTTCAAGCATTGCGTCATTCCCTCTACCTCTGCAAACTCCTGAATTGGAAATCATACCTCTCTGTTGTCTCACTCAGAGAGATTTCCTCAGATCTACTTCCCAATAAGGACTACGCAATCCCTTCAAGGGGATTCGAATTGCTGCCAAGTGCAACTTTCAGCTTCACTGCTTAGCACTGGATCTGCTCTTCCTATCTCAAAATCAATCCTCTAATACCATGTGAAAATTCCTAGACTCGAAGGAACCCCTACTGCAGTAAATTTGAATCTACTTCACCTACTTGATTTTTAAATTACATTCATCAAGTTATTCTTCTGAATACTGAAGCAAATTACTTCTGCAACCTACACTAATTAAATATTTGATCTCATGAAACAGAAAATAGAGCAAAGAACAAGATACATAGGACACACTTATTTTTGGACACAATAGTCCCCGGAAAAACCCAATGCCGGAAAAGTGGTGCGACATTTTTGAGGGTTTATTATTATGCAGGAGAAATATTTGAATACAAATCTAGGATGCTCATCTAGCAATCCTTTATAGAGAAAAAACTGGTGGAAAATCTGAGTGAGTTTTATCCCACTTCACCTGGTAGAATTACGGCTGATCAGGCACAAGACTGGCTAACCCCGACTATTTCTGCGCTGGCCCCGCATCAGCCTTTTAGGCTCTACGTCATCTTCTCTGCCCTCTGCGTCAGTGCTCCTGGCTGTTCTGGCAGTTCCTGACAGTTCCAACAGTTTTGGATTTTGCGTTATAGACAACTTTTCTGCTCTGCGCTGGCCCTTATGGCTTTGTGTCAGGACTGCACGGGCCCAGGCTGGCCTAGTGTCAACCTTTCTCTCTGCAAGCTCTCTCTGCCTCTTTGTCAGTATTCTCTGGAAAGTCCTCCTTTCGGATTCTCTCTGCCCCTCTGCTGCTGAATGGTCACTTAGTTCAAATTTCTCAGCTTCCTAGCCCCAGAAATCGAACTTTGGATCAATTCTCTCTCTCTATGTGTGTTTCCAAATGAACCCCAGGCCTCAATTTTATACTTTTCCTGTCGATTCTTCAATGACCGAGATTAAGTCTCTAATTAATGGCTAAGATTAAAACATGAATTGATCTGTTTCTAGATCATTCTCACCCATATTTTGATTAATATCCATTAATATTTTAATTTCCCTAAGTTTAGACTTAAGAACTCCATTAAAAATATTAATTATTTTAATAAAATACAATCCGGGTGGAATTTCACCAAACGGTTTTTAGGTTCTTTAGAACTCATGTGCCTTAGCCTCTCCACCAATTTTCAAGGCTAGAGCACCTCTGATGCTACCAACAACTAACAAGTTGTGGAGGGACACCCAGGAAAAGACAATTGAAGCTGTATTGACGATACTTCCCCTAGAATATCCAACCACCTGATGTGTTAAAATTGGGAACTAGGGCCAAACTCCATATGGGTCACCTCATTTATGGTAGCTAATATTTTTCTTAGATTCTAGGATTGATCTTAAGTTGCACGAAATGGGGAAACAGGTACGAGTTTTCGAAACGGCCACGAATACAAAACGCCACCTCCCCAAATTTTGGAAACGGGGAAACGCGAATATATATATTAATATATACATGTTAAACACACATGGGGAGCGAGAGAGATATGAAAGATAAAACATGCAATACAATTTTTATTAACAATAGATATACATTTATAGTACATGTGGTGACCGTTGGGATTCACATCCCAAGGTCTCTTGG
>APFE031193640.1:0-12795 GCA_000404065.3 Pinus taeda | reverse complement strand
CAGGCTTAGCCATTTTCTTAGCAGTGGGCAAAGAGTGTGAGCAATTATGCAATATCTTCTTCTACAAACAATATCAAGCCTTAATGGTAGGCCTTGGAGCAACCGCTAAGACCAACTTTCAACATATACCACTTAAAAATTTGGCTAAAAATAGTGAGCTTAAAATGTTGGAGAGAAACTCAAAAAGTAGATTCCCAATGCAAAATGGTATATGTAAAGACAACAACTGCAAACTTCAATAATTATAACACTGTCATGGATAGGACTTGAATGCTCATATGCCTTGACTGGGGTACGAATCAGTGTTCTCTGATCTTGCCACTCTCTTCAATAGTTCACTTCAATATTTGAGATACCATGCTTGTTGTCTCATTTGTTACAGTAAGCTGAGAAAGCACTGAAATAAAAGCGGTAGTGCTAGTGCGCAATTCAACAATCTTCATGCCATTTCCAAACTCAATACAATCTAGACTTCTAACTTGATGCAGAAGTAAAATCAAACACTACTCAATCCAATAATTCCATTCATAGATGGCTGGATTTTAATTCAAATAAAAGAATGTGCTTATGTTTTTCAACCAACAAATTGATGCAAGCAAGGCCTGCAATACCCAGAATCTTTCCTCTTCAATACACAGGCAAATTCAACAACTTAAATTTGGGGAAGCTCTCTTCAAATATTTTGTTCACAAACTTCCGGGGTTTAAAAAAACCATGCTTTATATCACTTTCATGCAATCTACCCAAAAATTCATTCACATGTCAATTTAGAAACTACATTCATCATTTTACTTCCAACATATACTTCATAAAACCCTCAAGCTTTGTGAACACCCATTCAAAAGTCTTATAAAAGAATTTAACCATTCAAGCCCAATACTTATCATGACATGAAGGCATTTCAATATTGTGAAATTTACCTCTAAATCTACCATACACAATGGATACAAATTCAGCTTCAATATCTAACACGAGAGGTGGACCGCTATCGTTCTCAAGTGCTTTGCCGGCCGTTATAGAGTTCCCCAACATTAGAGGACTTTCCATGATTCTTCCACTTTTAGTTCCCACTACGTAAGAAGTGGAGACGTGCAGGAGGATTTGAAGTTTACAACATCGTTTAGCGAATTGGACAATATTCTCAGCTCCCTTTGTGTTGACATTCAGAGAAATATCATATCTGTCATCAAACACGGTGCTGGCTGCAATATGGACAATGGCGTCCAGATTTTCCAAGAGGTCCTCTCTGCTACTCTCGATGTAAATTCCAAGATTATGATCTGTTGCAATGTCTCCTACCAGAGATCATGTCATGCTTTTGCATAATGTTCTCAACGCAGACGGTGTACAAGCCATTGCTCAATCCAAAAAGGATGTACTTTTTGATGAGTACAGGATTTCTAGTCAGAATGATGATCGCATTGCATTTACTGTGGACTTGGCTCTCCTACCTCGAGCTCTCAAAAGCAGTGTTAGTATGGATGGTGAAAAAACTGCAAGTTAAACTTGTGAAGAAACGTCCAATTGAACCACAGCGTTAATACAACCGACAACAGTGCTAAACTACCAATATATATACGAACCAGCATTAATATAACATGAACCAGTGATGAACCAATGCCAATGCATATAGAGAGCACGAACTCGGCTGTCGCAAGTCACCAGCGTACATTCAACGTTTTGTATTCCACACAGCTCTCAAAACGCACATACAAGATTTATGCACAGACTCAATGCTCCATTCAATGGTTAAACAATTCAACACAGAGAATCACGCTCCATTCATCGCACGGTCGTCAATACTTCACAGAGATGCTTCAACATTCAATGCAGAGAATTCAACGCTGGAGCTTGGCATGTACACCACCCAGAATTAAAATTGATTTCAGCTTCATATAGAGAGAAAATGCTCAAGTTCTGGCAGGCTTTAGGGCAGAACTGGCAGGAGTTACAGTGGCAACATTCATAGAAACGCATGAAAAAATAACGCTGTCAAACGCTCCAGAACAGTTTGAACATGGTGGAATGAGCTTGGACGGTTATGCATAAGGCGTTAAACAATGAAAAACATACGCAAAGGCACCAACGCATATCTATGCAGGCAATGGAATGTGCAGGCAATGAAATATGGAGCAGAGCACAGGTTATGTCAGGACAGAGGCAGAGCAGCGCTGGAAGGACAGAGGCAGAGGTCAGAGATGTCAGTCAGCAGCGGATTTCAGGCATAAAATTTTCAGGACAGAGCGCATGCAGGTAGCTAATTATATGGAGGAGCAACGTTGGTAGCAGTTTTAACAGGTTGCAGCTAAAATTTAGCTGAATAAATATTCATGAGATTTATGGCAGAAATAAACTGCACAGAGAAGCCATAAAACAAATGGCTCAAATTAATTATGCAGGGCAGGAATACGCCTGCTCTGATACCATGTTAAACACACATGGGGAGCGAGAGAGATATGAAAGATAAAACATGCAATACAATTTTTATTAACAATATATATACATTTATAGTACATGTGGTGACCGTTGGGATTCACATCCCAAGGTCTCTTGGACTGCTTCTGTCCATTCGACTTCCACACTAACCCATTTAGGATTAGGTGTCCAACAATACATATATTAGAATTTAGGACATTTAAGAAATGTTATGTGCAATCATAAAGCATATATGATACATTATAATTTATTACATTTAAACATTATGATTAAATTTAGAAGCCACTTTAGTCGCCCAATAAAACAATAGAAAACAAAATAATAGAAAAAAACATAAGAAAAAAGTCAATTTTCATGGGGGAACTCCGTCGTACGGCCTGGAAACTCGTTTCCCGCTGTACTGGTCACATTTCCTCCTTGAGAAACGAGCCAGTACATACAGGTTTCCCCATTTCCATTTCGTTTCCATATAGAAACAGACCCTAGTATGGTACGGGTTTCCCCAATTCTATTTCGTTTTTTTACAAAAACAGACCCTAGACCCACATTTCTTGCAACTTAGGATTGATCTAATGTCATCCGATTCTGACATGTATTCATGGAGATATGAATTTATTTGTATTCTTGACAATTTGTCAGGGCCGACCATCAAACAAAACAATCATTTTCACCCCCAACTTATCCTCAATGTTGCATATAAAAGGAGGAGAACTTGTGGCATTATTTCACTCATCTCATCACACATCCTTCTCTCTCCTCACTTGATTGGGTACGCATAAACGAGCAACATCTCTCGCACATGTGGAAGGACGAAGTGTTTTCTAATTAGGTTTGCGTTAACCGAGTTTGACCAGGGTTGCAGGAAGGTATTTTGACCAGTGTTGATCAACGTGGACTCCTCTTTGACTGCGGATTAGGTGTTGCTGCTTCTCCTTGGCAGGCCACAGACTTTGGCATACAAACCAAGGTGATCTGACCTCAGGTTTGACCAACGTTGACTATCAAAAGGTCGATCGCAGGTTTGTCTAGCATTGACTCAAGTTTGACTGTATTTTCAGACTGTTTTGGGTTGACTTTTCTTGCTGTTGGAGGCTGTGTTGACTGTGCATTGACCGGGGTTGTCTAAAGGTCAAATATGACATGTTTGACCAACTTTGACTTTGTTGGTTAGGGTTTTGCAGTTGCAGCCATAAATTTACATAATTGTATATTTGTACTATCTCTCTCTCTTTGCTGAATTATTGAAGAATATAAGAAGAATTGATCAAGGGTTTCCTCACATTGGGGTTTGTCCCTCGCTAGTGCCACATCTTGTGTCCTCTTGTCTTGGCTTGTCTTCTACTGTTTATATTTATGTTCTATTTGCATTTTACTGTCATGCTGATGTGATTGCTATTCTGGAAATTGATATTGGGCTAATAAGAAATTTGAAGTAAATTGCTCTTAAGCATAGAACATACCAAAATTAACATGGTATTGGAGCTGAGGTGCAGAAAAGTCCCAAGCAAGAATGAAGAAGCAATCATCGAAGACAGTTGGAAAGGACAAAAAGCTCAATGGGTTCCTCATCCCACTTCCCTGTCGAAGACAAGCTCCGTGAGAAGTCTGACTATCACGGATGGAAGCTGTCTCTTGATCTGACATTGGAAGAACAAGAAGTATTGAACTATGTGAAGGGTAAAATCCCGGAGCTTCCATCAAATGCACCAGCTGCTACAAAGAACAAGTACACTAAGGGTGAAGTCAAAGCGAAGAAGATTATTAGAGATTCTATTGACAAGCGTCTGGTGGCCTACATTTCTGATTTGAACACCTCCAAGGAGATCTACGATAGATTGGTAAGCATGTTCAAGGTTAGTGATGTAAATCAAGTTTTGTTCCTCAAAAATAAGTTGAAGGATATTAAGAAGGGCAAGGATGAGGATATTCAATCGTACTTCTTAAGGATCACTGAGATCAAGAATGATCTTCTATCGATTGGATAAGTCATTCCTGACAGGGAACTAACTATCACTACCCTTGGAGGGCTCCCATCCGAGTGGTATATATTTAGAGCCACTCTTCTCAATAATGACCGAATTCTAGGGTTTGAAGAATTGATGTCAATATGCACTCAAGAAGACACAAGAATGGTGGGGCAAGAAATGCATTCAAATAGAGGCAACCCCATTTCTTTCTCCTTTCATGCCAAAAGGAGAAATAATTTTGGGTCTAAAAGTCATTTCAAAAGAAAATCAAGATCGAAGGGTGGAAGGAAAGGAAGATGCTTTGTTTGCAACAAATTTGGCCACTATGCGAGGGAGTGTCCAAATAGAAAGGACACATCACATGATGATGATCAAAATCACTCCAAGGGCAACTTCAACAACAACAATCAAAGGAGTCACAGGTTCAATGGAAAAGGAAAGAGGAATGCGGGAAATCATGGAAATGGTCAACCCTCCAAGAAAGCAAGGAACTCCAGGTATGAAGAATCAAATGTCGTTAACAATAAGCAAGATGACTATTATCTTATATCAGCCCTCTCCACTACCTTTCCTCCGGATTCGTTGGGAAATTGGCTTATTGATAGTGGTGCCTCAAGGCACTTCATTGGTTACAAGGAAGCTCTCTCTAATTTGATAGAAAAGGAGACAAACTTGGAGATTATTCTTGGAGACAATGCCACCTATTCCGTAAAGGGTGTAGGGAATGTTACCCTTTAATTGAATCAGGGTAACACGATCCATTTGCAAGAAGTTTTATATGTACTTGATCTCAAGAAGAACCTGGTGTCCATTTCGGCAATGGAAAACAAAGGCTACAAGGTGGCATTCATCGATGGAAAGGTAGGTGTTTGGAAAAATAATTTTAAAGATGCTTTTACTCTTGGGTTCTAGGTTGACTCTTTATATCAAGTTCGAGGAAGTCCATTGGGGGCCATGTCTTGTGACACGTCCCTACAATCTGAACTATGGCACCGGAGGTTTGCCCACCTTCATTATAAGGCTCTACTTGATGTAAGACAAATGGTGACAGGGATGCCTGAGTTCAAAGTAGAGCATGAAGGTGTATGTCCGGGATGTGCTGAAGGAAAACTTAAAAGGGGACCATTCCCTTGTAATAACAAGACTTCAGATATATTGCGGTTGGTCCACTCCGACATATCTGGTATGATGCCCGTAAACTCTTTGGGAGGATATCTATATTATCTCACTTTTACAAATGATTATTCTCGAAAGACTTGGATCTACTTCTTGAAAAAGAAGGATGAAGTGTTCACCTGGTTCTGTCACTTCAAAGCCATGATTGAAAATCAATCCGAGAAGAGAATCAAGATATTGAAGACCGATAATGGGACCGAGTATGAATCTAATGAATTCCATGAATTTTGCAAAGAAGCTAGCATTAAGAGGTAGACCACAACACCATACGCTCCTGAGCAGAATGGCGTGGCTAAAAGGAAGAATCGTACGATAGTGGAAGCTGTTCATGCCAATGTTGCACGAAGCAGGGACGCAGAAGCGTCATTTTCCAAAAATCTAGGAAACGAAGCGTCTGCTATGTATATATATTTTTAATATTTTTTTGCATTTATACTCAAAACAAACATCCCAAATACCAAATTAGTTGTAGAAGACATGAAAACATGCATATTTTTGCATAAATCAAGATAGATATAGCATCCATTGTACATTAATGATTAATTATTCGAGCATCAACCATTTAGATGCATCAACCATCTAGAATCTAGATTCTTCTCCTCTTGTCTAGCCTTTGCCTCTACCTCGATTGTCTAGGGATATTAGTCAACATTGCCCAATTTTGATCAAACTACCTAATTCAAGACTTAAAATATGGTAGAAAAAGCTTAACATGCTTGATTGATGATTTTGACTTGATTGAAAGGTAATTTTTTGCTAAGGGTGTGACAAAGGAGTTCAACAATTAACACCACCAACACTAGGGTACATATAGGGCTTGGTGCTCTTGATTAAATGCTTATCGCATACCTTCATACTTGATATAATCTAATGAAATGCCACAATCCCATTGATCCTAAATTCTTGAAAACTGTTAAGTCTGCTAAATTTTGAATAGGATATGAAATTCTGTTTTCTCCATATGAAGTCCAATGAGGCTGGAACCACTCTCAAACATCCTGAGTCATTTCATGGTAATGTTAAAAATTTAAGTAGAAGTGACAAAGGATGAAAATGAAAATAAAGGAGAATGTCACTTTTATTTTAAGAATTTAACATTACCATGAGGGAGCATCTGCTATATTTATGTTTTTTTTTATATTTTTTTTGCCTTCATTCCTCACCCTAACCCAAGGTGGACCCACCCCAACAAGCAAACTCACCAAAAAATAAAAAAACATAGATTTTCTTAGGCCGCGTGGTGCACTTTTCCGAAGCGCGTATGAAATCGTATAGGAACCGTACGATTCGACCTCCGAAGCGCCGTACGAAATGCGTTTCGGAGGGATGCTTCCAGAATTTCCAGGAAGTGTTATTATCGGTCCGAAATGTGTTTCGAAATTTCGGAAGCGCGTTTTGGGAGGCGCTTCCTGGACGCATCCGTACGAACCGCGGTTCGTGGGTTAGATCCGGGGGGAGGGGACGTTTACTGCAACATTGGTTCGTGCCATGCTTCATGATCAAAGGCTTTCGAAGTTTCTATGGGCTGAAGCTGCGAATACCTCCGTATATGTTCAAAACCGATGCTCTCATCAAGCATTGGACTCCAAGACTCTCGAAGAAATGTTCACTGGTAAGAATCAAATGTCTCTCATTTTAGAATTTTTGGAAGCCCTGTATACTTTCATGTGTCGAAAGAGAAAAGAAGCAAATTGGGTGCATTTGGAAAGAAAGGAATCTTTGTGGGCTATAGCGAAAATTCTAAGGGCTGTAGAATTTATGTGGCTAGTCAAAGGGAAGTTGAGATAAGTCATGATGTCACCTTTGATGAAGATATGGCTCTTAGCAAGGTTGACAATCTTCCTATTCCAAGGAAGGATAAAGAAGCTGATACCAGGACGCTGGATGAAAAAGAAGATGAAACAATGCCAGATGTTGAAGAACCTATGGATCCTATTGATCCTCCTCCTCAAAAGCCCTCCTCCTCTAGGAAAGGACCCTCATGACTTAGGGGGACTCTCGAAGATGCTGAGAGACACATTGCACCAAAGGGGACTTTCCGCGAAAGCAAGAAGTCGACCAGGTATTAGGAATACTCATTGCACCAAGGAGGACTTTCCGTGAAAGCAAGAAGTCGACCAAGTATCAGGGATACTTGACCATTATGAGCACCATCATTCAAAACGTGTTGTATATCTAAACCGGAAATATAAGATAATAGAAATAACCCAAGAATAACAAGATAGAAATAGATAGAATGCTTCTCTTTATTAATGTCAAACCCTTAAGGTAGGGCAACACCATACAATCACTCCTTAAGGAAGGAGAACACTCCACAAGCCATTCATACAAGAATACTTCTTTTCATTTCTCTCCATGTGGAGTCTCTAGCCTCTATATAGGCCTCATACATACAAGACCATGCATCATTACCATGGTTTACTCATACCATCAACTAATACCATGGGCCCATTACATTATTATTAACTACTTGTGGTCCCTTACATGACATAGGTTAACCACCTTATTTATTACTATGGCCCATCCCATTATTACATTATTACCTTGGGTACCTCCTTCGGTACCCCATATTACCCCCCCTAGGTACATAACATTCCACCCCCCTTAGCATGTTTCGTCCCCGAAACATGAGAAGAACACAAATAATAAGATCTACTCAAAAGAGTAGTCCACTGATACCATGCACATGCATCTAGCCATCCAAGAGCAAGGTGAACCCTCGATCTCGCTGGTGCCTCGCTCGCTTGAGATGGAAGTTGACCGTGGCAGCTCTTCTGTGTTGAGGTGTAGTAGGTGGATCGTCTCTCCTTTGTATTCGTCATGTGACTCTTTGGTTGCCATCTTGACGGTTGTCTTGCGGGGTGATGTGGGTGATGATATGTTGAAGTTTTAACCCACGATGGCTTTTGCTTGACTTCACCCTGCTGTAAGGCCTGTTGTGGTGTCTTCTTTTTCAATATAACTTCAGCCACTGAACCCTCATCAAATGTGTCAGTACCTGTTACCTTTTCGGCTTCAGCCTCTGTTTGTGTTTGACTATCGACCATCAACTGCTCGTCATCTGATATTTCAGTCCCTGTAACATCTTCTGCTTCAACCTCCTTGGACTCTGCCTGCTTATTAATGGAAATATCCTATAATGTAATTTTCTTCTTTTTATACCACAGCTTCAGGAATTTCTTCTACACATTAATATTGATAGTACCCACGAAGTCCATCCAAGGGTATCCCAAAACAACATCCATGTTATCCATATCTGAAGCATAAAAATCACCATGAAACACATATTTATCCATAGAAATCTTCAAATCCTTGTACACTTGAACATCCTCATTATCAACCTGTGTATGTTCAATTTGTTTTGCTGGGACTTGCAATTTCTTTGCTAAGTTGACATTTATAAGATTTTGTTTGCAACTCGGATTGATAGACACAATGATTTTCTCCTTCTGAATCAATCCATGAACCTGCAATACCGAGATACCAGCCAAAAATAACCCTTTTGGTTCCTTGGTTTCCTTCTTTCCTGTAAAAATAACAGTTTTGCTAGGCTGTGTGTCTGTCTGTGTGTGCTTATCCACAAGATTTGATTTATGGTCAAAGCGCTCGATAAGAGCTTTGGCAAATTGGGTCCAACTCGCGAAAGGTCCATTGCGACGTTGATGCCATATCGCCCATTGCCTTCGTTCATTGTCCAAGTACATGGTCCCCTCCCTAAGCTTAGTCCAATCATCTAGGATATGATTCAATCTGAAATACTGCTCCATTTTTGCTAGCCATGTTGACGTGTGAGAACCTTCAAATTTATACAAGTCCCTCGAACTCTGATCTAGGTACGCCATCACAAAAAAAAATTGGCGAAATTTTGAAATTGTCACAGTTTCGTCAATATTGCTCAGAATCCTTATTATGACCTGTTTTTAAAAATGGAACAATCATTCTGCATCTGCCCATGTGATAGAAATCCTAATCCAGGCACTAGAATTCCAAATCTGCGCTGCTACTCTCCCGCCGTCGCCCAAAATTTCTGAAAAAAGTGCTGATTTTAAATCAGCGATATCTCCCTCATCCGGACTCCGATTCGCCTGATTTTTTTTTTGAAATTGGGTGTTTTTTCACAAGGATTTCAGATCTGCAATTAGATCTTGCATATCGTGCACCAGGACGTCTAGATCTGAGCCGCAAATTCGCTGCCCCGAAAAATTGTCTCCAAACCTACTGATTTTTAGATCAGCGATATCTCCTTCATCCGGACTCGATTTGACCAATTTTTTTTTGAAAAGCGGACTATTTTTTCACAGGAATAACAGATCTGCAATCAGATTTTTCAGATCTAAACCAAAGTACAGATCTGATTGCAAAATCGTCACCCTTGATCCTGCAAAAAGTAAAAAAAAAATTCCACTTTTGTGCCCAAGAAGTGCTCGATACATTGTTGTATATTAAACCGGAAATATAAGATAGAAAAACCCAAAATACAGACAGAAATAGATAGAATACTTCTCTTTATAATGTCAACCTAAGGTAGGCAACAACCATACAATCATCCTAAAGGAGGAGAACACTCCACAGCCATTCATACAAGAAACTCTTTTCATTTCTTCATGTGATCTCTAGCCTCTATATAGGCCTATACATACAATCAATGCATCATTACCATGGTTCCCTCATACCATCAACTAATACCATGGGCCCATTACATTATTATTAACTACTTGTGGTCCTTTACATGACATGGGTTAACCACCTTATTTATTACTATGGCCCATCCCATTATTACATTATTACCTTGGGTACCTCCTTCGGTACCCCATATTACCCCCCCAGGTACATAACAAAACGAGCCTACATCATTCGAAGAAGTCGTGAAGCATCAAGTATGGAAGGATGCTATGAATGAAGAATACGAGTCCATCATGAAGAATGATGTCTGGGATGTGGTCCCTAGACCCTAAGGCAAATCAATTGTCACTTCAAAATGGCTTTACAAAATCAAGCATGGAGCTGATGGGAGTGCTGAAAAGTACAAGGCTCGCATTCTTGCTCGAGGCTTCTTTCAAAAGGAAGGTGTGGATTACGATGATATATTTGCACCTATTGCTCGATACACCACCATCCGCTCGATCATAGCCCTTGCTGCTTCGCAAGGATGGAACCTACATCAGATGGATGTCAGGATTGCTTTCTTGCATGGTTCGATTAAAGAGGAAGTCTATGTGGAACAACTCGAGGGGTTTGAGATTCATAATTGAGAATCTCATGTATGCAGGTTGAAGAAAGCTCTCTATGGGCTGAAGCAAGCACCCTGAGCTTCGATAGCTATTTGATGAAGCTGGGATTCATTAGGAGTGAAGTCGATCCAAACCTTTACTTTAAGGTTGAAGATTATAAGCCTCTCATACTGGTGCTTTATGTGGATGACCTCTTTTTGACTAGAGGAAACCCTCTCATTCACAAATGTAAGAGGGAGTTGGCTTCCGAATTTGAGATGGACCTAGGACTCATGCACTACTTCCTAGGGTTGGAGGTCTGGCAAAAGCCAGGAGAAGTTTTCCTATCGCAAGGAAAATCATCTTTCTTCTTTGTACCCAGATTCCACACCCTGCGGGGAATTGTAATAAGTGATGCTAGTATGATGAGTTTCTTGAATTTGTAACAGGCCTAGGGATGTGGGACTCGATCAGCAGACGAGTACACCTTGGAGTGTTTTTTTTATCCGGTTAATTATCCCTTCTTTTTCAGAGACGGATAATTCTCTGGATTTTTTCACTCATTTTTACCCCAAAGCCGAGGTGACGGTTTGAAGATTGAGCCCCTGACACATCTTAGTGTCTAGGGTTGATGTATATTACCATACTAGATCACACAAAAAGTTTCGTGGAATTTGGCTAGGTCTAAGTAGGATTTTTTAATAGTTAAAAATTTCCCGCTTCCCGCAAAACGAGATTTTTTAATTATTTTTTATGTAAAGGCATAAATAAGTGGCCTTAGGAGATGTCTGGGGCGTACGACCAGTCAAAATTCATCCTCAGAGGCCCAACATTCTCCTAGAGCCTACTTTGGGGGTCAAAAAATGACTCAGAGTCCCTCAAAAGGCGATTTTTCAAGTGACAGTGGTAAAAATGAAGAAAAAATTCAAAAAAATGAATAATTGGAAAAATTTAAATTTTTTTCCAAAGTCAAAATAAGTCAAATTTTGACATGGAAGTCAAGCAGAGGATCAAGGGTGATGTGGCAAGCAATGTGAGGCCCACCACATAAAGTTTCAGGCTCAAAGTCAACATAAATTCAAAGTGCCAAGCAAGTCAAAGTTCCACGTTGAGTTCATAAGGCAATGGATTTTTTTTGTTATAGCTTTGATTTAAATTTCAAAGGCTGAAATATTATAAGGTAAATGTTTAAAATTTGTGAGTGGGGAGGGGACCCACCTCAGCCCACCAAAAAGTCACATGCCAAGTCCGTACGGGAAATCAAATAACTCAGCCATATGCATATTACAGCCAGCCTACTCAGCAGTCAAAAGGCATGTAACGTGAGATATTCCAGCAGTTCACGCTGGCCCACAAGGCAGTTATACGCAGGCTAGCAAACACCATGGTCAGCACAGCAATAATACGCATAGTTATTAACGTGGGCCCAGTCAAACCATTTCAACACGTTAGCAGCCCACTCAGGTATGTACGTGGAAATTAAAACAGCAGTTCAACGCAGCATATTACTCAGTTTACGTGGGCCATTACAATAGTCCATACGCAGCCAATACACAACATATATTCTGGCAGTTATTCCAGTAGTTTAACATGTTCAGTCAACAGTTGTTTACGTGTTTAAAACAACAGTTACATTGGCACATAACTCAGCTGATAACGTGGGCAGGTATCCATGCAGATTTTGGAGGCAGCCGAGCTCATTTTAACGCAGGTTCACAGACAGTTAGACCAGTTTAATGCAAGTTCAAAGGCAGCCAATCAAACAGTAGCTTGACACTTGCCATTCTACTTGCTACATTGGGATTGTCACTTGTTACACTTGTCATTGTCTTTTGGCATTGGGATCTCCTCCCATTTGCCTATTTATATGAGCCTTGGGCTCTTGTTGTATATGATAGAACAAGCTATTGGGCGCGCGGAGACTCTGCCGGATTTTGTACTCAGTTTTCACATAAATAAATAAAAGTCTTTGGGGTTACTAGCTTCTCTTGTGGTGCATGCTTTGG
>APFE031193638.1:0-42482 GCA_000404065.3 Pinus taeda | reverse complement strand
TATATATATCCCTAATAAGGTTGATCATTTTGAAGCATTCTTCGATTGGTGGATATATCTAATTTAGTTGATAATGAGAGATGAAGCAAATTTGGGTGACAAGATGCTTATGAAGACATCTAGATAACATGTGATGATGTATAGATCCCGAAGTAAGGAGGGTGGCATTGGCCTTAGAGCTATGACCTTGGAGATGCACTTAGATCCCTGGGTTGGTGTTAGAGAAGAGGATTCATGGTACCTATAGAGGCTAAAACTTGGAACACATCTTAGCCCCACTTGGTTAGATATTATGGTTAAGTGTCTACTATAGTAGCTAGAACCACCATCCAAAAATTTAGCTTAGCTTAATTTAGTAGCCTCCCTACCAAGCTTTCACAATAGCATGTATTGCCTTGCCAGGTACACAAGCTCTAGTGTTTTTCTCGCAGAATGAAAGCCTGTCCATGGGAGCTTGATGTATCCCACTCAGAGGCTATTTCACCAGACTTGGTGTAGCTACAGGCTAAGCATATCCCTCAAGAAATTGTGCAATTCTGGAGGGCCACAAGCCATCCCTCCAGAAATTGTGCAATTCTGTTTGGCAACCTACACTCGTATAAGTCATAGATCCATCCCAGCAGCTGGCATGGAGTAGACGGGGTGAGTAGTGTTCTCAATCACATGAAAAGGAATTTAGCAGCATGCATGTAATTGAGAAAATGCATGCGATCCCACCCATTTGGCACACTCACCGAGGTGAAGACAAGAAGCAAGTTTGACTAGGGCTGAACATGCAGTTTGACAGTTGATGTGCATGACCACTAGCACACACTCAAAGATCAGCACGGACACTATGCATCGGTGTGTGGTCAGTTTGACCACACCCAAGAAGACCACACACATGCTATCAGAGGAGTTAGACAAAGGAGCCATATCAGTGCACTGGATGCAACGGAGAGAAGATTTCACTTCAGCAAGATGTCACCTTTGAGTGCATGAAAACCATCAAAGACGACCAAGCTTGGAACTAGTTCGCCACCATCGACCATCAGAAGGATGTCGAAGAGTTGGCCTCGCCATAACGGTCCGAGTGTTAGTGATGTCTTGTATGGCTTGCTCAAGCCATTTTCTCTTAGATGGGCACATGTGAATTGTAATGTAACATCTTGTCAAGTGGAAGTTCAAGTGTAGATAGTTTGATGTAACAGTCATAGAGTAGATGAAGAGTCATGAGGGTAGATGAATTGTCATAAAGGGGAATTTCGAGGGTCACCACACCCTTTTCTATAAATAGAACCTCATAAATCATTTTAAAGGCTTTGGTCAGCCAAGCTTCTGATAAGACTATCTTGGAGAGAGCTTGGAAAGTATTCTAACGAGCCTTGGATTCTCCGCTACGCAAAGCTAGTATATCTCTTTGGAGGAGCAGGAGGTTGTGGCTATAACGTTTTGCTGTCAGAATTAGTGGTTAGATGGATATATTTTATGACTGGAACTTACACTTCTTAATATAATAGAGCCAACAAATTTTATGCATATGTTGTATTGTATTCTATGCTATTTGGTTTACTGTAAATGATATATGTATTTGTTTGCTCATGCATGCATGTATGGACTATTCTGTATCAGTATTTATGTATCTTCCTTAAATGTGTTGTAGGTTTAACCATCACTTTGGATTTCTCTCTAACTTGCTTTCCAGCTTGTGATGCATCATCTCTCGTGTTTTCCCTTCCAAGATGCATACTATTATAGGTTTCCAAGGGGCGCACTCACCTCACCCTCGGTGTGTTAGAACCTGTCATGCACCTTCCTTGACTTGCTGCAGCTGTCACACCCTTGCTACCAATAATGACATCTTACTTGCCTTTGTCTGAAATCATAGTCTAAGGTCTAATCGTGAATTCTTACCTAGGAGATCCCCTTACATTTTGGCAGGTCTAGCACTGTCAACATTTTCGCGCGAGAAGGAGTGCCAGATGACAAGTTGAGTCCTCACATCTGTTTTGAGTCTCTACATATCTATCACGACTAACTACAGAGTTTCTCTTCCATAGTGTATGTCTCATGGAAACAACTTCATTATCTCAGAGGAGCTCTCAAATAACTTATCACATAAAACATATGATGGTGGAGGGCACATAACCTTGGTTAGTCACGTGGTTAGCGTTGTAGGTTCATGCGAAAGACATGGAATCTTTGAAGAATACATGACCTGCGCATTGTTCGTCTACACGTTTCAATGGCACCCAATGCATTGGTGTGCCACGCTGCCTGAAAAATATATTCATTACCTTGTTCATGTGGTCACAAAAATAGACCATGTTTTCAATCACTTTAGCCATAAAGCACTAGATCAAGAAATTATGAAATTACGAAAAGCACCCGATGAATCTGTAGATCTGTTTTACACACGCTTTTGTAGTCTTCCATGTCGATATCCCAAAGATGAAATTTATTGGGAATTTCTTTATGGAAGATTTTAGTATCTTCTTCGCATATCCAAACCCCGCTCATCACACTTCAGTGATGGAGCTGCGCAATCACAGGCAGGCATAGTTTCTATCAAAAGTGACTATCCGCCTTCACATCATCAAACAAATCCACCACTACGGAGTGATGTGGGAGATCATGCACACACATCTATTGAACTATCACATCCTCCCACCCCACTTGCTCTTGATATCTATGCAGATTTGGCTTGATTTCTTGTTGGTTTTCATGTGGATTTGTTCCCTAAACCTCCGTCCCCACATTTTGTTGATCCTCCAGATTGTACTGCCTTGTGTTCTTCAATTTCGAACTCCTCACCTATTATGAACGAGGATCAAGCTGTCGACAGAGTTGGTGTTATGAATCCAACCTGCACAATCATTCATAATGAGTGTGTGAGGGAATCTAAAGAAGAACCCACGGTGAAGGATGACTCCCTTCCAACTGTAGCTCATCCGCTTTATTCTTACATCCATTCTGATTTTTCCACTTCTGATTTCCCCTGTGAAAACCCATTTGCATATGTTTCTACATCTGATCATTCACAGGACACGTCGGATGTCAATCTGTCATCACAGTGTGGACAGAACACATCTTCCTCCGAAAATTTGTCCAATCTGTCATTTGTCATTTCTGAAAACATAGAGGGTGAACATCTTTGAGTCTGATCTACCCCGTTGCCCGATTCATCAAATCATGAGGATGCCAAAAAACTTCCTGAATTTTCTAATCTTGGTTCTCGTGATCTCTCTACTTCTCCATCTAATCACGATGTTGATTCAATCGTTGTTAATCTATCTAAGACACTAGTCTACGATGATCTATCTATCAATGAAGTAGAAACCCCATAGGCTATCGAGGAAATTTAGGCCAAACTGATGGTTATGTCAATCCCTCACTATCCTAAGCTTGGCTTCACTTGTAGTTAGGAAATTGTTGAAACACTCAAGGCTCCTCATCACTTTCTACTTTGTATTAAAGGTCCAACACCCAGATTTCACTTCCTCCACTCGAACTACATGAATTGGAGGAATTTTACACAGCAAGAAAACATGCACAACATAAGTGGCCTACCTTTCTCACATTTTCTTTCAAGTCACAGTAAAGAGAATGCATACACTCAACACCAAAACGCAGTGTAGCACAACACCATGGTAGCTCCAAAGGGTGCATGTCATGCACTTTCACGCATCTTTGTCTCGTGGTCGCTTGTAAGCTTGGAGTGTGTCCGTCTTCATCATTATATCTTTCATGCTTGTTGGTTTGCACTACTACGATGTTTGCAAACTGTGCCTTCACCAACATGAGTCAGCCAATGCGCCATTGGATGAATTGGAAGTATCACTTCACATGAGATGACCCATGCACTGTTAGCTTAGGAGTAGGAGTAGTGTTTGCTTTTGAGTTGTTTGCTTGCATGCATGTTTGCTTTTTTCTTTGTCTGTTTGTTTGCTTACTCGCTTTTCTTCCGCATTTGCTTCCGCTTCTTGCTTTTCTTTCTGGTTTGTTTGCTTTCTATTGTCCGTAGATTAGTTTTGCATGGACCGTGTGTGACTCTTAAAACAAGATGGGTAAAGTACAAGAGGACTTGTACAGCTATCAACATTTGGTTATATGTTGTCCACTCTCTTATGTAAGAACTTGTTGTCTTTAGTCAATGATACATTAATGTAAAATATGTGATGTTTGAAGTGAACCTTTGTGAAGACACAACACTTGTGTGTTACCTACTATCACCTACTCTAGTCAATTGTTTTTGGGTTAATCCTTGTCATCTTAGTCAAGTAGTGTGAGCTGAAGGGGAAAACCTCAGAAAGCATGTCAAAGGTATACAACAACTACTTCTTTGAAGGAAAAACCTCTTTTTCTCTCAATAAGTCGAGATCCCACTTCTTCCTCCGAAATGAATAAGTGTTATGCACAATTATGAAGATGAAAAATGAAAAAATGAAAAAGAGAAAAAAATTGAAGAAAATGAAAAATGAATAAGATGAACGAAGACAAAGTCTTCTTCTGCAAAGAGGTGATGCAAGTAACTTTGTCAGGGTACTGACCAGGCTCAGTGGTAGTAAAGCCATGGTTGTGTTCCTACGTGACTCTATTGGGGTACTATCCAAACCTGCTAGTAGCGGAGCAACACCATAGATGAAACTAAGACTCTGACGAATGTACTACGTGTGCATCATATACTCCTCAACCCTAATCGAAACAAATTTATTGGCTTGGATTGTAATGTGTGTCAATTGACCAAGAGCTTGGTAGATACTACATCTTATGATCAAGCTAGTGTGCAAACCAAGATGAACTGAGAACTAAACAATACCTCCAGAAGTGTTAGACTTTTTTTTCACGAGCAAGCTTCATTCAAAGAGATGGATTTCTACTAGTGTGTCACCAAGTGTTGTAGGGGCTACAACCACCCTCCAAAATTTTACCTTAGCTTCGTTTTGGAGCCTCCTTACTAACCTTTCACAACATCATGTATTGCCTTGCCATGTACACAAGCTCGAGTGTTTTTCTTACAAAATGACAACCTATCCATGAGAGCTTGATGCATTTCCCTCATAGAATTTTTCACTGGAATTAGTCCAACTGTAGGTTGAGTGTCTCCTTCAAGAATTTGCGTAATTATCAGGGGCCACCAACCTTCCCTTCAGAAATTGAGAAATTCTAAATGGTAACTTGCTGGGCTCCAGAATTGAGCAAATCTTCTTATCACTTTTCACTGAGAAAATTGCGTAATTCCTCCCAGCAGTGCTGTTCAACCAAAAAATTACCTAATTCTAGGTAGTAATCAGTTGCTCTATCCATAAATTCCTCAATCCCTTTATGCATCCAGCCCAGATCCCTCCCAGAAATGCACTTTTTTTCCTCCAAGCTAAGTAGACTGCTGCATATGCAGTTGATTTGACTAGTTCTCTCTAGGACCAAGAAAAACTGATTTGCATGCATAGGCTTCTCCTCCCAAGGTAGCGTTCAAAGGCATCTCTTGTTTCAGGGATGTATTTTTAGAAGTTGGATGTTACATGCAAGGATGATTTCAGAAAGCTCCCACCAAGTGTCACTTTCCCTAGATTTGTGGCATGTGTGTCACAACCTCGATTCTATCGAAAACCATCAACTAGATGCTGCAGAGCTCACTCCTCACATCGATATTATAGTTTTGACATCCCATACTAAATCTAGGATTCATAGGTACATTCAGCTCGCCTGTTTTGTGAGAACCGCTCTTTTCATGTCTCGCACTGCGTTTCTAGTGCTTTTTGTGTTTTTCTTCGTATGAATGTTGTCTACTTTATTTAAATGAGCACTCACTGTCATTTTGATACATTTTTTGTCTAGTGTGCCCTGACCCAAGTTCATCATTAATTTAGCCAAACAAATCCCTACACTACTGGCCCTTTTGGCATCAATTCGTGAATCGCGAACTAAAGTATCACCCAAAGCAGTGTGGGGGGTGTTGGAACCAAGTTTCTGCACCTAGAGATGGTGGTGATGTCGTTCTATGCACTAACCCTTCCTTCACACAGATCGATAAGAATTTTAGGGCTTATCGATATACTTCTCTTAATCGGCCTCTAGACCTTCGCGAAGGTCTACGACTATCATTCGTGGACCCTAACCAGGCAAATCAACCACTTACGAGCTTCTGTAATTACTCTTACATCCAAGTTTACATAGATCATCTTAAGTATCTGATAACTTCAATATGCATTAATATTTTCTTTGCGTAAAGAGATATTATTACTTGTGTACAGATAACAATGCAAAACATATAAATTCATGCATCAATACAACATTAAATCATGAAACCATTATTCAACATAGCATAACCACATTTATTCATAACATAAGTAAATCGATCAAACAGATGTATTTCTAGAGCAATCTTCTTTATTAGTACTTCATATCTTCTTACAGACTCTAACTACCTTGTGCACTTAGTTGCATGGGCCTGCGCACTCAGCTACAGACTTCTACCCTAGGCATCTATGCACACAACTGTAGAGTCTTTCTTATATTCTAAGACTCCTCACTCTACTTCCTAATGACCCATTACATTCATCATCCAACTTCCAACTACTACCTTATATTCTTCTAAGACTCTCCTTTTTATACAATCCCATGGTCTGCGGACTATGGGTGGATCTTCTAAATCCGACACAACTTACATAAAGAAGGGCGGAAACCCTTTATGAAACTTTACATCTATGTTCTCTGTGATGAAAAATTGCAGAGACTTTGTCTTTTACATCCAAAAACTTGGTCTTTTTGCGCCAAAACTTGGGCTTTTAACCCCAAAATCGACCCTAGTGGACCCTGTCCCAACAGGCCCCCCAACACAAATATGGTGACTCACCCCCGAGTCACTTTGCCAATGCGAAGATCTTATTGTGAAGACCTCCCAACTCCACTTGCACCACTGGAACTTCAATGGTACATTGCGTCACTACCTACTTAACCTGCTCTACGAGCTACTCCATTGTTGGTCCTGCGCTATTTGCGTGGATCTTCTACTGTGTTGTCTACATGTTAGTCAAGTTTCCCTCAATGGTGGTGGGGAGCACATAAGCTTCATTTAGCCAAGGCCCCAATATGGCCTTGAGTACTACCTCTCTCCACTGTGCTGCATCCACCTGTTCTTTCAATTCCTTTGCCTTCTGCAACTTTGCCAATTTTTGCATGATAGCGATGGTATGCGCCACCACTCTTGCCTCATCATATTGCTGCTCCAATTCCCTCACCTTGGTTACTAATCTCTACAGGGTGGAATCTTGTTGTAGACTAGTAAGTACCTCCAATGATTGCTCGAAAAGCACATTATAGTCCCTCACCATGGCATTTACAATAGTAACTACATCCTTGACAATTGCCTCGCACTGTTCTTTGACTTCTGGACGAGTTGGAGGTTGTGCCTTCAACTCAAGCTCTGTAATATTTAGGTTCATCTCAAACTGAACCTTGGCTATCTCCATCTTTGCATCGCACACACCAACAACCAAATTTCAAATCTTGGCTTCCACCAGTGCTTCTTCTGGGATGTGCAGTTCGCAAACGGTGCACGCTTTTGCTACCAACGCTGTAGTGCGCTCATTATTGTCTTGGACCTTCTTCCAAGTTCCTATCATTGTTGTTTTCTCAATGAACAATTTTTTGTTGTTAACCTTCTTCTTGCTAATCACACTCAACACACACTGCTCTCAAGCCCTAAGTTCTGCGATCACACCTACTTGTAGTGTGTAAAGGAATTCACTTGGGAGTGTGGCCAAGTTGAGACTAATGTTCCTTAACACAGCCCTGTCAGCATCTATCTCTATGCTGAGGGCTCCATTAGGCACTGTGACAGCTAGAGGATCCAAAGAGCGAACCATCTCTGTAGCTCCAGTGGTCCCCGACACCAAACTAGTCGATGCTTCACTACTCTATTCGACACCTGCCTGTAGTTGAGTAGTTTGGATCTACATCTCGCGCAAACCCATCTAAATGGAAACCAAGGCTTTCTTCTACTACTACTCGAATTGTTGCAACAGTTCCGCTATCGTGTCCCTTACTTTATCCCCGTTGTCGTCCAATTCACCCTCTGTAAAGGTGATCGGGTCTAGTGACGACTTGGTGGTGTAGGAATTTTTCCGAGCCATTCTTTCTCCTGCTCCTTATTCCACTTCAGCTGGAAGGGGGTGCTCTCCTAGTCTCCAACACCCTATTCAAATTTATCCTCTTCCTCCATCTGCGGTGAAGGATACTTCTGACTTCTGTCAGAGTTGCGCTCTTCCTCCTGTTCCTTTGCGATGCGCTCCACTTCTCCTGTTGCTTTTTCCTTAGCCTCCTTTTTTCAGTTTTCAGCCAATTGGTGCATTTTCGACTGGGCCTCTTTCCTTTTCTGCTTTCCTATGGACTTACTAGACTCGACTAACAAATCTGATGCTTTGCACGACTCGGCTAGCCAACAATCAAAGACTATTGCTATGGCTCCATCCATCGCAAGGTATGGGAGATCATACCACTTATGTTCTGGGTCCTTCCATGCCTAGATGGAGATAAAGTGGAAGTCTGCTTTGAACTCTGCGTATCATGAAAACTGCTCAAAGACAGTTGGTGACAGTCATGGCTTGCGGTTGATGGCCACCCGGATGCTTGCTTCCATGAGTACCCAAAATATTTTACTCTCCTTGACCCACGCATCATCCTTTGTGGCACATAGCGAAGTGAACTTTATTGCTTCCGGTAAATTTCACGCAATTGGAGGAAACTAGCTATCCTTTGGTGATTCCCACATGACCAACACAATTGATAACAACACATAAGTGTAATGGAATGTCTTTCTATGGTCCTATGATTCTCTGTCGTTCGTGAGGAACTCACTGTAGAGGTAGCACACCCAGTTAAATTGTACACCCTCTGCACACTGGGCTGCTAATGAAACAATTGGCGCCAGATACCTCGTCTGCGCAGCACTTCCTTATTACCTTCCCAGCCAAGATTTGGGTGGCTACCATCATTGTAGGGTCGGTTATGCTTGAAATTGAATATCTGCGCGGCTTCTTGAAAAGCTTAATTTTGCCCTTCATTATCTTAGTGAGGTCGCACTTGCCCACGTTTTTGCCAAATTCCTTGGCCAAATTTAGCCCTGAATGCAATAGAAATGTGATCCTATGGATCAGCATATCCGTGATTGGTATCGGCTCTCCCAACCATAGGTACCCGTTGTGCACTAGACACAACGATTATTTGGTCATGATCAAATTTATGGGAGCGCAGTCATAATACGGCACCTAGAGCAGATTCAGTGATCCTGCCTTCTCCACCCCTTTAATCAACTTCACTCGATCCAACGTGGTGACATCAGAATCTTTATAGAATACGCACGTCATAAATGTATCAATCGCCAGTTGGGGGAGTCACTCATTATTTGCCAAGTCCTAATCCTCTAACTTCAGATGTGGGACAGACGCCAACCGTGGACCTTCAAATGAGATCTGATCGAGTAACAGAGGTGTATTAAGAAATTTTTTTCCCTCATCTAGATCCTTTGGGACCTTCACCTTACCTCGGTGCAAATGGATGCATTCTTGTAGTTTTGAGATAGGGTCTACTCCTTCAATATCAATATCTTATGTTCCTTCATCTGTGCCCTCATCGGATTCTAGGTTGAACACCTTGCATTTCTCTTGCACGGTGGGCTTCTCATTCTTCTGATGCCTCTTTGGCAACTTGCGCACTAGTTGTGTCGCTTTCTGTTTGTCCTTCTTCATCTTGGAAGATTCTCTTGCTGGCGTAGGCTTCGACGTAGTCGATCTTCATGATTTTGGTACTCAACGGTCATCTCCACACTTACGACCTCAGGAGCAGCTCCCTTAGAAGCCACAGATCCTCCAACACTTGCAATTTCTATAGTTGTTGACATGAGGATATTCAGGAGCTCCCTGGTTTCCTTAGGCAACTTGTCAAACACTAAAGTGGCCACCAAATCCTCGAAAACCCCAAGATTCATGCACAATAAATAACACAACATAGAAGTTCTCAACATGCAAAGTGTTTTTCATTGGGCATTCACCTGTAATTTATAGGCAAATTCAAATTCAAATCCGACCATTTCCCCCAAAATCCACTCATAAATGCTAGATTACCAATAGATTTTTAAATATCTCGCTCTTAATTTCAGCCTTAAATGTTGCCCCCCGCTCCTCCTAGTCATTTTCTCATTGTCAAATCATGAAAAGTGACCATAATGGTCACTTTGTAGCTGCCCTGCATGGTCTCTCCTTCTATAGTGCAATTATTGTTTCACTTTTGCTAATTCTGTGACATTCTTCCATCCTGCACAGTCCCCCAGTCGTGCAGCTCTACAACCCAGGTAGTGTAGTTTATAGTGCCGCGCCTCCTTTCAACTGTCTGGAGCGCTAAGACTATGCTTCCATCATATAGCCATCTAGCTGGATCCCTAGTGTATGACTTTAATCGACTCCCATTTACCTTTCTAGGAAATGGATCTCCATTCAATTTCACCAGTTGAACTCCTCCACCATCATTAATCTTTTTTATGACTTATTGCCCTAGCTAGTGCATCTAAAATTTTCCTAGAAATTTATAAAACTTGTTGTCATATAATAAAAACAAATCATTTACCTTGAAGGTGCGCAGTTTGATGTGTCGATCGTGCCATGCCTTTTGGTGCTCCTTTTGAACTTGTTGATGGAATCCAACCAAAAATCTATCTTCTTCAAGCTCTGTCAGCTATGAGAGGCTCTCTTCCTAGGCTCCATGATTGGCCATTTCTATAAACGTTACTATGCATAGGATAGGTACAATATACTCCATTGGCACCACAATTTCTATGCCATAGACTAGCTTGAAGGGTCTTTGTCTAGTTAGTTTCTTACAAGTAGTTATGTAAGCTCATAGCACCACGGGTACATGCACGTCCCAATCATTTCCTTTTGTGTTTCCAACCTTCATCAATCTATTCTCCAATATCTTATTAAATGCTTTGACTTTCCCACTAGCCTGTTTGTGATATGGCATGCTCTTTTGATGATAAACTTGGAATTCCTCTGTTAGCGTGCTAATCATTTTGTTAAGAAAATGTGTATAGCGATCACTCATCAAAATCTTCAGGAAACCAAACCTAGTAAACACATATTCAAAGAGGAACTTTGTTGTTGTTTCCCCTGTATAATCCTTTACAGGTTGTGCCTCTGCCTATCTAGTCAAATACTCTATCGTGGTGATGATATATTGTGCACCCATCTTCTTTCCTAGAGGATGAATCGGGCCTACAAAATCAATTTCGGACTTCTCGAATTGCTGTAATGACTCTTGCAGATTCAGAGGTAGTTGGTCCCTCCATGATGGCCTACCCATACTCTCACACGCATCGCATGCCTTACAATAAGCCTTGGAATCCTTATGCAGGGTCAACCACCACAACGTAGTGCATAAAATCTTCTGTTTTGTTGATTTTCCTAGATAATGTCCTCCTGCAGCTCCTCCATGAGCTTCAATGAGGATGTTTTTCTGTTCAAACTGAGGTACATAAGGTTGCAAAATTTCATCCGAGCCCATTTTATATAAATGTTCTGTAATGACAGAAAATTCTGCCACACGTACCACTAGCTCCTTCTTTTGTTGACTAGTATACCCTTCTAGAGTTGTCCCTGTCGTCAGGAACTATATGATATCTACAAAGTGATTGTCAACTACGTGCGCCATAAAGAGTTTCGCATCATAAGTTCCTTCATCCAAATTAGTAGGCTCCTCTCCTATTTGAATCCACAATAGATGATCGGCTCCTGCGTTTAATCGTCCTCGCTTCAAAATGACCTCAAAATAATATTCTTGAAACAACAACAACCATCTACATATATTCCACCCGAACACAGGCTTGTTAACCAAGTACTTCAATGTAGAATGGTCTGTATACATCTTAAAGTTTCCGCCTAGCAAGTAGTGTCTGAACTTTTGGAGCACATACACCATAGCCAAACCTTCATGCTCTGTCATTGAATAGTTATTCTCAACTTTATACAACTTCCTACTTGCAAATGCTATAAGGTGATCCAAATCTCCCTCATCGGCTTATGTCATTACTGCTCTGAGCGCAATACATGACGCATCCACATGCACATGAAATTCCTTCTTCCAATCTGGGAAGACTAGGATCGATGCATTAACCATTTTTTCCTTTAATGCATCCACGCTTTGCTAACATTCATCATTCCAACAGAATATATCATCCTTCTTTAGCAGCTTCTCCATCGATGTGGTAATCTGGGCATAAATCTTGATGAACATTCTATAGTATCCCATATGCCCTAACAATGCGCACAGCTATTTCACAATTCTTGGTGCCTCAAAATTAATTATAACTGAATCTTAGCTAGGTCCACCATTAATCCATGTCTGCATACCACATGGCCGAGCAATATTATGAAAGGAACATAGAAAAAAATCATTTCTTCAAATTGAGCACGACTTGATACCTTTGGCATGTAGCCATCATCAAGCATAGGTTAGCTACATGGCGTTTCACCACCCCAAACACCATCCAATCGTCAAAGTATACCTCTAGAAACTTTTGGATGAATTACTTGAATGTGACGATGACTACGTGCAAAAATATGGCTGGCACATTCTTTATTCGAAAAGGCATTACAGTATATTGGAACCATCCCCATTCAGTTGCGAAGGTAATATTACTTCTATCCTTCGACATGATCTTGATCTGGTGGTACCGTGAGAACCCATTAGTGAACAAATATGCTTCCTATCCTCCTACATTATCCAACACTTCATCGATGAACGGAGTCGGGAAAGGATCGTGGACACAGGTGTCATTCAACTTCTTGAGATCTATGCATATCCTTCTTTCATCCTTCTACTTCTTTTATTGAACTACTATTGGGCTCACCCAATCAAATTCTTTCGCCAGTTCAATAATACCCGCTGCAAGAATTTTATCCAACTCTAAGCAGACCTTTTCTTTATACTTTGGATTGAGGCAGTAAGCCCTTTGCTTGATCAGCTTCCCATCTAGTTTCAACATAATTATCATAACTCCTAGGTACCCTATTATCACTTTTAGGTTTGAGAACTTCACAGGGAAAAAATCTCGGTACTCGCGGAGCAACTCAACAACCTTATCCATCGTAGCAACATCCTAGTAGTCCCCTATCTTCACAAACTTCAGCTTCACCTATGTCCTAATGCTCACTTGTCTCATTTTCAATGGTGTAGTGATATTTGGATTTTCTATCTATGGTCGCTCAACTTCGTGGTGACCTTCTATTTCAGGGCTATTAATGTTCCTTATATCATCGTCTTCCTCTTCAGCAGTCACATTGTAGCACTCTAGCGCATCGCGTAGCAGGGTGGTCCAATCTGGTTGAATCAAATCCAAGGGATCCTATGGCATTCCAAAGATCGTTGCTTTGACATCCTCCAGCACTTCATAAATGCACTTAAATCCATATTCAAAGATGAATATCATCAAGAATGTCTATCTCAAAATATCCCATTCACCCATGACATCGCAAAGCTCTGTCTCGAAGTACCAATTCATAGGTATTATGTCCAAGGTGTGATAGAACAAATGCACCCACTCTGGTTACAGTTCTGCTCCATAAGCATCAGCCCATTTGGCTAAGTGATTGCGTAGATCACTTCGTCCATCGTATTTCTCTATCAATCGTACCTTTGGAAGACCAAACCACACCCTCACCATTCTTCTATATTTGTTCCATCCGTCGAAGTTGTCTTTATGCGTAGCCCACCATCTTGCAGGTGTAGTGTGCAGTGCCAAATCCAAGGCTTGGAAGCAATTCTTTTTCGGCACTTCCCTTTCAAATGCGTCCAAAAATTTATCAATCTTAGTTAAACCATCATAGAAAGGCGGACTTCTTACCTTTGATGATATGCAATGCAACGATTTGGTCATCATGTTACATCATAGTGTAGACATTTTGTACAATCCATTATGCTAGTGCTGCAATTCCTCATCTGAATCTGATGTGCAGGAGCTTTCGCATTCCCATGCAAGATGTTCATTAGCTGGCAGATTCACCCAGTCTTGATCTCACATCATTATCTCATAAATTTTGTCCAAATCATCATCACTTTCATAATCGCGCACTGGTACATTGTAGTGTGTTCCTTCTGTAGGGTCCAACAATAACACTACATGGAGCGATTTTCTTTCAAGTGACATCATTCACTTCTTCAAATTGATCACCCTGTTCATGTCGATATCCCATTCTATCCCAAGGAGTGTAGGGTAGGGATTGTTGTCATCCACAATCTCTATCACCTCAAAATCAGCCAATGCACTCGCAACTTCGATATTGATAGTCACTCCCTGTAGCCTTGCCATGGGGATGATATTTTGCTGATTCACCATCCTCAATTGAATAGGAGACCACTGCAGTGTATGTCTCCCCACTCTCTCTCACGTTTGTTTATGAAAAACATTCGCGTCAGACCCTAGATCTAGAATAACTTGGTCCATTTCATATTCTCCTATTTGTGCAGTGAGTCTCATCTCCCACCCTGTTCTCCCTTATGCTTACCAATTTTACTAACCACATGTGGTCCATTAGGAATATCACCAACAAATTTATTGATCAACTCCTATAATCCCTTTATGGCCTTGCTATCTCAGAGCAGCTTCGTACAGGTCTCCAAAAATGTAGTAAACATGGATGGGTCCATTTCTTCAGACTGCTTATCCTAACTTCTTGAGTTAGGAGCCTTAGTGAAGCTTTTCTTTAGTTCCATAAATGTTTCCTTCTTGTGCTCCAAATCAAACCTGTCCTCCTTTTCTAGAGCTTTTCAGACCCAATCACCTACTTCAAGCTACTTTCCATTGTCTTCTCCAATCTTCAATCCACTCCACAACATAATGTTCACATTAGGATCCTCTTCGTAGGGTTCATCCCTCATCATCTGCAGATTCTCAACCGGCTGCTAAGGCTACCGCCATTTTTTGCATATATTAGCTAGTAATATAGAGCAGTATTCTATCTCATGGTCAAATTGAATTCACTATCTGCATGACATGCATGTAGGGTTTCTGCATTCTCGCGCATAGTATCTGGATCCTCGATAATGATAATAGATCACCTATCCTCGACCCCTAGCAGGTCCTCCTCCACCTCCTCCCTCAGAGGCATTGGCCCTCCTACTACAACATAATTCATGAAAATTGGAGAGTGATCTTTATCATGCCCTTGACTTTTGCATTTCAGGCACCAAAATTCTTCACGTGCCTCTAGCCGAACTGATCTATCCTTCTTCAAACTCTAAAACCCTATGCAAAGGTTCTGCAACTGCATGTGAATTTGTTGAACTCCAAAATTAGCATCTTGCATTGGGGTCATGCAATCTCATCACAATCTCTAGGGCTTCTACCTAGGTCCCAATCTTTTGCTATGATAAAGCAACCCTTAGATGAGGCAAGAGCGAAGCTACAAACCATTCGCGGTGTTGTCCATCCGTAAGATTCATGTTAGCTTTGCAGATCATGCACTTCAATATTTGATCCAGATCATAGGGTATCTCGCCAAGCTTCATCATGATCTCTTTGAATCCCACAATGGCTTGTGCTTCAGACTTAGGCCTACTAAATTCCTTATCTAGTGTTGTCTGAATATCTGTTAATGAAGCCATCAGGTTATCAATGCAGTACTTAATGTACCATGTCAACGTGCATTCCTGTAAATCAGTGACCAAATCCTATAAAGAAATGACCAATGTTGATTTCTTCATCTTATCATCCATTATACCCTGAGCCTCCCATACAACCTTCGTGACAAACCAAAACTGGTCTGGGTCCTCAGTCCTCGAGCACTTGAAAATGGGAAAATTTATTGCATTCACCATATTGAACGGTGGCAGAGGTGGCGATGGTGTGGGAAAGGGTGTATGCTATGGAGGTGAATACGGAGGTGGGGTAGGTGGAAGCGGTATTTGTGGGAACCCTCGTCTTATTAACTACTTAACAGTCTACAATGAAGCATGTGTTGTTTCCTCGTCATCACTGACAAGAGGTTCGATTAGTGGGCTATATTCAAGGCCTACTCTCCTTCTATCCCTAAATATCTTTCCACTTTGTGTCGCTCCAAACATCAAGGTAACTGCATAAACCTCTTTTCACACAAGAGAATCTTAATCCAAGTATTTAAATACCTTAAATATTTACCTCGTCGTCCCTTGAAGAAGTGGTGCCCTGCTTCGCTGTAACTGACTAAACTATCGACCGTGAACTCTGTCATGAATCTTCCTATGATACAATAAATCCAGTGATCTATAGCGCATGTGATCTTATCTTCTGAGGCTTCTAGTCTCTGCACTAACTCTGGGGTCCACACTATTGGACTGTCAAGTCTCCACCTTCCTTGGCCGTCTTCCAATTTAGCCATCCACTCATATAACTCAATGGGGAAGGAACATAAGAAGATTTTTTGTATCTCTATGTGTAGGTATCTGTCCAACCACTATTCTTTTTTCAATTGTGGATTTCTATTTTCTTGTGTCGTGAATTCATTGATCTTCCTATCCAACCGATCTTTAATTTCCCTTTTAGGCCGCCAGTGATGCGACATCACACATCTCTTTATGTAGATCCCGGTCTTGGCAACGGAACGATTTGTTGGCTTAGTAGATCCTAGCCTAGGTTAAGCATTAATTTAGCTGAACAAATCCCTACACTACTCGCCCTTTCGACATCAATCCGTAGAGTGCGGATGGAATTCTCACTCGATGTAGTATGGGGAGGTGTTGGTACCAATTTTCTGCACCCAGAGATGGTGGTGATGTCGTTTTATTTCTTAACTCTACCTTCTGGCAGATCTATAAGCCTTTTAGCGATTAACAATATACTTCTCTTAATCGGCCTCTAGACCTTTGCGAAGGTCTATGACTGTCATTCACGGACCCTAACCAGGCAAATCAACCACTTACGTGCTTCTGTAGTTACTCTTACTTCCAATTTTACCCAGATCTGCTTAATTATCTGTTAACTTCAATATGCATTAATATTTTCTTCACGTAAATAGATATTATTACTTGCATACAAATAACAATGCAAAGTATATAGATTCGCGCATCAATACAAAATTAAATCATGAAACCATTATTCAACATAACATAGCCGCATATATTCATAACAGAAGTAAATAGATCTGACACAAATATTTCCAGAGTAATATGCTTTATTACTACTTAAGATCTTCTTACAGACTCTAACTACCCTGCACACTAAATTGCAGGGGTCCATGCACTTAGCTGGAGGGATCCGCACACTCAGCTATGAACTTCTACCCTAGGCCTTTGCGTAGATAGATGCAGAGCCTTTCCTCTATTCTAAGACTCTTCACTCTGTTTGCTAATGACCCATTACGTTCATCATCCAACTTCCAACTACCACCTTAGACTCTTCTAAGACTCTCCTTTTTATACAATCCCATGGTTCGCGGACCATGGGTAGATCTTTTAAAGTCGACACAACTTACATAAAAAGAGGAAGGAAACCCTTTATGTTAGATTACATCAATGCACTCTGTGACCACAAATTCCAGAGACTTTACCATTTACATATAAAAACCTGGGCTTTTTGCCCCAAAACTTGGGCTTTTAACCCCAAAATCAACCCTAGGGGATCTTGTCCCAACATACATACTAACTTGTACTAGCACCGTTTCAGTTTTTGTTTGCATCTCACTGTTTTCTCTTGCATGACACTGTTTTGCATGAACGATCGTCGTTATGGCAACTCGCTTCACACATATGCATGCTTTTCCTTTTTCTAAATCTTACACTTGTTATTTGCATGAATGATCATTCACTCTCATTTTCACTCATTTGACCATTCATTCAGAATTCTCACGTTTTCAGTCGCCCATCGGCCAGAATGGGCTGCCTTAGCCCAGACTGTGCCATTTCCAGCTAGCATTACACATTTCTAGAAGTGAAGGTTCTACCTTCCCTCTAGAAATTGCATAAGTCTGGCCCGAAAATAACCTCCATGCTTGCATTGTGCAATTCGTGGAGGTAGTTTCCTGGTGGCCCCAAACACTGTGCAATGTAGTTTGCTAGTTGCATGTCACTACTGACTGAAATTTCTCATTGCATAGTTTTAATCCTCAGCAGGCTAGGCTCATCTATCCATTGCATAGTTCCAGTGGTCAATCAACCTCCTAACAGCCCGGACTGTGCCTTGCGTAGTTTTTGCAGTCATTCTCCCAACCTCCTGGAAGAAATTGCATGACCTTCATGATAAGTCACACAAGTATGTTGCAATCCAGTTCTCAAGTTCGTTCTAGTTTTTGACTGACAGATTTCTTGCCATGAGTGTTTCCATGTCTATAAGTATCTGAGGTGTTCATCTGCCTCTCAAAAGCATAGGTACAATGGTTTGCATGAGAGTAGAGTTGAAGACACTGATCACAGCACACTTGGGGATGTAGTCCATCAAGTGTCTATGAACTTGCCTACCTATGAAGACATCAAGGTGTTTGAAGACAAGGACATCAAGATATGACGACAACAGTATCGCAACAAGCAACATCATGAACAATATTTTCATGTAGCATATCGGATGCAATGAATGAAAGAGGAAGGTTGTTGACAACATAGAAGCGGAAAAATGTTGCAAGCTCAATCATATCCACTTGTGATGAAAGAAACTTTGGAGGCTCAGGCTATGAGGTGACAACACGACATGAAGAGCGTGTGAAGGCAGAGAATGAAACATAGAAGGAGTTGCATGTGCTAACACAACAACTCAAGGAATAACAGGCACTACATAGACGAGACAATGAGTTGCAGCAGGAACAGGTACAACTGGGGGTGTAACATGCAGAGACGGATGAAACTGCACCCTTACAAGTTATAGATCCATCCCAGCAGCTAGCACAAAGTAAACAAGGTGAGCAGTGTTGTTGATTGCTTGCAAGGAAATTCAGTAGCATGCATATCATTATGTGCATGCATGCGATCCTGCCCATTTCGCACACTCACCGAGGCGAAGAAAAGAAGCAATTCTGACTGGGACTAAACATGTATTTTGACATTTCATGTGAATGATCACCAATAGACACTTGAAGATCAACACGGACAGTATGAATCATTGTGTTTCTGGTTCAGTCGCACCCAAGAAGCCATGCACATGCTATCAGTCGAGTTGGATGGAGGAGCCATATCAGTGCACCAGATGCAATGAAGGAAAGAGTTCGCTTTAGCGAGATGTCACCATTGAGCACATGGACACCATCACGGATGACCAAGCTTGGTATCAGTTCGTCACCATCGACCATCACAAGGATGTCAAAGAGTTGGTCTCACCACAATGGTCCAAGTGTTAGTGATGTATTGCATGGCTTGCTCAAGCCATTTTGTCTCAGATGGGCACATGTGCATTGTAATTTAACATCTTTTCAAGTGGAAGTTCAAGTGTTGATAGTTTGATGTAACATTCATAGAGTAGATGAAGAGTCATGAGCATAGATGAACTGTCAAAAAGGGGAATGTTAAGGGTCACCCCACCCTTTGCTATAAATAGAGTGTCATAACTCATTGTAAAGGCTTTTGGTTAGCCACGCTTCCGATAAGACTATCTCGTAGAGAGCATGGAAAGTATTGTAATGAGCCTTGGCATCTCCACTACGCAGAGCTAGTATATCTCTTTGCAGGAGCAGGCGCCTGTGGCTGTAATGTTTCGTTGTCGGAACTAGTGGTTAGAAATGGATATATTGTATGATTGGAACTTACACTTCTTAATATAAAGAGCCAGCATGTTTCATGCATATGTTGTATTGTATTCTATGTTATCTAGTTTACTCTAAATGATATATGTATTTGTTTACTCACGCATGCATGTATGGAATATTTTGTATAAGTATGTATGAAACTTTTTGAACTTTTTTTTGGTTTAACCATCACTTTCAATTGCTTGCTAACTTACTTTCCAACTTGTGATGCATCTTCGCTCGTGTGTTCCCTTCCAAGCCGTGTACTATTATAGGTTTCAATGGCGAGCACTCACCTCCCCCTTAGTGTGTTAGAACCTCTCATGCACCTTCCTTAACTTATTACATCTATCACACCCTTGCTACCAACAAGGACCTCTTACTTGTCTCTGTGTGAAATCATGTTGAAGGCATTACCATATGAACCACTGTTGAGACTCCTACACCAAACAGTTTGAGGTCTAATTGGGACTTCATACCAGGGAGGTCCCCTTACATGTTGGCAGGTCCAGCACCGCCAACAGTGTCTTATATATACCATTGTGTGTGCTATGGCTCTTGATAGAGTATATCATTTTGAAATATTCGATGTACCTGTGTATATAAGTAATTATGGATAGCTCCCTAGTTAAGAGGGAGTATAGAAAAATTTAACTATTGTTGGTCTTCATAATTTTATTTGAGTCATGATGAAATGTATATGTCAAAAGAAAGAAAACAAAAATTATTTATAAAAGAAAATTGTTTATTAGCATGGGTTTCATGTTCTTATTATATATTTTATAGCTCAAAACCTCCATTGTAGGCTTCTAGGGTTTGTTTCATGAGTCTTAGTCCTTATCATCATTTAATAGACCCTTCTTGGGATTTGTTTATCAAGAAATATTTTTTTTTTATGTATGTTGAGTAATTTGGCCCTCCTCAACCAACTCAGACTCAAGGAAGACAAGTAAGCCTAACTACCATGGAAGAATCCACTATTTAAAGGTAGCAACTCTACCTCTTTTGGAGCACATAAAGAAGTTCGATCTACAATTCAAAGAGGACAAAAAGGAGTCTAAAATTTCTAAGAAGAGAAGGAAAAACATTACCGAAGGAGCGAAAACCTTAACGAAGAGGTTAGAAGACCATTTCCTCTCTCTTTTGACTCACATGCATGAAATTATGAAGATGCTAGAGAGTCAAAGTTGCACAACTTTAGTAGGGCCAAAATTTTTGAAGCTAGGGGCTAAAATTCTGAATTGAGGTTGGCCTGATCCTTCTTGACAAGAAGAGACTACTGAAGCTCATACAATCATCTTAGAAGGCTGACTTAGTGGAGGAAGGAAGGTATTTTGGTCTAGTCAAAGGTCTTGGTTTATCTCAATTTGCATTGAATCTATTAGTGGAAGGGTTTGATTGGGTTCTTCCTTGTACAGTGGTTTAAGCACTTACTGAGTGCCTACTTTTGGTGTAGTTTCTCTTCATGCCTTTGATTTGATGATTTCTTGATGAGAAGAAGATAAATAAGAATATAATGAAATATAATATGAATATAAGAATTTAACAAGAAATCATCAACATAAGAAAATCTTTCTACCTTTCTGTTTTTCTAACAAAATCGACCTCTTGGAAGCTCATTCATTCACTCACACATCACATTGACTTCTCTGCTCAAGACAAGAATAAAAGGAGTCAAAGTGAAAGGATAGTGAAAATTTATGTTTCCTAGATTTCGGCTACTCACACATGTGAATATTCTGGGGAAAATCTACAAAAATTACAAGTCTAAAATTTGTCCTTCACTACATGTTTGAAATTCCCATGATCTGACCAAATTTTAGAAGGTTTGATCAATGTTGACACATTGAGTTTCACTTGGTTGGAGGAGAATTAGAGGAGGTTTCACTTAGATCTTTATAGAACTCTTCGTATCGGTCTTGGGTCTTGGATATCTCATTTGGATTTTATTATATAAGAAGGATTTTTTGGTTTCCCCCCTCGTGGGGTTTTTCCTTGGCTTGGAGCATACTTTTTGGTTTTCTTTATCAGTTTATGATCTTTATGCTCTAGAAGTTTTGTATAATTACATGATGAATATAACATAAATTAATAAGAATATAACTAACATTCATAAGTAATTATCAAGAAATAGGAATCAAGCTTTAATCTATCTAACACTTTGTTTCTAAACATGATATCGAGGCTAAGCTAAAGGAAGAAAGCTCAAAGATCATAGTTTATTGGCACTCGTATTTGAATATATTTTTATAAAAAACTATATTTCCTCTCTCTTTTCAATGGAAAGATACATGAAGGAAGGTGTTAAGGCTCTTAAGAGTCACTTTGAATCCATCAAAGGACACATGAACAAATGCATTTTTAATATATCGAAGGAATTCAAGGATGGAAGTATATAATAAAAAATTAAAGGTTTATTTGAGGATGAAAACACATGGGTAATCGATAGTGGAGATTCAAGGCATATGAGAGGTGAACATGGAAATCTCAATAACCTATATAAAGGAAGCTCTTCTCAACAAAGTCAAACTTGGGGACAAGAATACTTATTCAGTCAAAGGGATTGGATCCACTTCGATAGAGCTACAATTCAGAGGGAACATTAACCTCAACGATATTTTCTATGTTCTATATTTAAAAAGGAATTTTATTTATTTTCCTTATTTAGAAGATAAAGAGACATGGTAGAATTTGTTTAATGGAAAAGAAATTGTTTGGGCCAAGGGATCCAGTATATAAAGTGAAAGGAAAATTGGGATTCGTAATGGGAGGTTGTATAGACTTCTAACTCCTCCTCCCCAATATTTAGTACATTTAGAAATAAATTCTTGTGACTTGTCCCATAGAAGGTATTGTCATATCTATTACAAAATATTTCCATCTTTGAATCAAAAGGTTACTGGTACACCCCAACTAAAGGAAGAGAATGAATGAGTTTTTAAAGGGTGTTCCCTTGGAAAAAATGTGAATAATTCATTCCCTAGTAGTGATTCAATATCCAAGGAAATATTGGAAGTAATCCACTCTGACATTTGTGGGCCCATGTCAAAAAAATCACTTGGAGTTCATCAACACTATGTAACATTCATTGATGATCATTCTAGAAATACTTGGATATATTTTCCAAAGTCTAAACATGAAGTATTGGAAAAAATTCAAGATTTCAAGGAATCGGTAGAGAATATGACAAAAATAATATCAAGACCCTAAGTTCAAACAATGGATGGAAATATCCATCTAAATATGTTGTGGCCTTTTGAAAATAATTTGGGATTAAGAGGTAGCTAATCATCCCTTACAATCTGTAGTACAATGGTGTAGCAGAAAGGAAGCATCGATTTACTCAAGAATGCATAAGAACTATGCTAAAAGACCAAGACCTTCCCAAGTCTCTATGGGGAGAAGATTTTATGATAACAGTATACATTCAAAATAAATATCGTCATAAAATTCTAGACAACATGACCCTTGAAGAAGCATTTACTAGAAACAAGCCTAATGTGGACCACCTTAGAATTTTTGGATGTCTTATCTACATTCATTTTCATAAGGACAAAAGGAAGGAATTAGACCCTGCAAGTTTGAAATGAATCTTTGCTGGTTATATCACCTCATCCAAAGCATATAGAATCTACATCAAGGAAGAACAACATATTGAAGTAAGTCAAGACATCACATTCGATGAAAGTATTGCATACGAGAAGTGCAAAGATATCCTATTCATTTTCCTTAAGAAGGACTTATATTTCCTAATGAAGAGAATCCATAGTAGGACAATCCTCTGCAACCTACAATTGGTCATCCTGAAGAACTTTAAGGACCAATCTAACCTGTACAATCTATCATCATTCCAGAAACTCAAAAAAGAACAACTTGGTTAATATCAAGTCTACAAAAAGTTGAACAACATGAAGTAGAAAAAGGAACATTTAATAAACTAAAGAGACCAAAGAGATATTCAAGTTGTGAAGCATATATGAAAAAACCCATTGAAGCAAAACCTACCTCGTACAAAAAGGGAGTTGAAAATAAGGTATGAAAGAATGAAATGTTAGAAGAATACCAATCATAAATAAATAATGATGTTCATGAAATTGTTCCTAGACCTAAGGACATATTAATTGTGACTTCCAAGTGGGTATACAAAATTAAGCATGTGACTAATGGGAGTATTAAGAAATATAAGGAAATATTTGTGGCTAGAGGATTCTATCAACCACAAGGAATTGATTATGAGGAAACTTTTTCTCCTACAGCTAGGTAAACAACTATTTTACCTCTCATCTATATTGTGGCTACTATGGGATGGAACATACATTAGATCGACATAAATACAACTTCTCTGAATCACAAAATTGATGAAGTAGTCTACATTGAGAAACCTTGAGGATTTGAAGTGTATGGAAAAGAAATTCATGTTTTTAGGTTAAATAAGGTACTACATGGCTTAAAACAAGCCCCTAGAGAATGGTATGAGAGAATTTATGATTATCTATTAGGACTTGTCCTTGTAAAAAATACTTCAGATCCAAACCTCTACATTTAGGTGGTAAAGAATGAGCTTGTGATCATATTACCTTATGTGTATGACTTACTAATAACATGTGTCGGGCATCATATTCATCAATGTAAGAAGGAATTAATAGTTGAATTTGATATGAAAGATCTTGGACTAATGCACTATTACCTGAGACTCAAAGTTTGGCAATAAACTAGCGAGGTTTATCTTGGTCAAGAAAAGTATGTGATCAAGATCATACATAAATTTGTAATGATGGATATTAAACCTATGATGACACCTATGATCACCAATTTGATCCAAAATATTATCGACAATTGATCGATTCTTTGATGTACCTTGTGGACACCTGACGAGATATATGATTTGCAGTTAATACTCTTATCTAGTTTTATATGGAGCCTAGACATTATCATTGGATATTAGCTAAACACATCTTAATAGATATCCATTGGACCATACATCATTGCTTAAGATACATCGCAGGTAATGAGATTTAGTTATCGGGATACACAAATTTAGATTAGGAAGATAATGATCTAGAAGAAAAAAACACTATAGGTGGCTATTTTTGTTATGGTTTCATCGATAAGTAGAAAAAAAGGCTTATTGGCATTGAGTAGTGTCGAAGCTAAATATATAGAAACTAGTGAAGTAAGCAGTTTGGCTCCATTAATGTCCTTCAGATGTATTTGAATAACATTTAGACTCTACCATCATATGTTGTGACAGTCGGAATTGCATAAAGCTGACATAGGACTCGATTTTCCATGCAAGGATGAAGCACATTAATATGAAATATCACTACATTCAAATTTTGGTGCATGATCGGGTCGTGAAGCTACAATACATCTCCACTAACGAACACATACTAGATATATTGATGAAGTCTCTTCCTAATAGGAATCTTGATTACCTGCGAGACAAGCTTAGGCTTGTGGATATTTCCTCCCTGGTGGAGAGGGAGTGAGGGTGGACACCATATTTTCCATGTGTCATATAATATGGCCGGGAGTAAAATTCATAAACCTAGTAAACGCTCTACTAGGGAGAATGGTGGATTGGATAACCATCTACGACCAATATTCTTTGAGGATTTTTACATTAACTAGGACTAACCGATGTAAGTAAAGTACATTAATTGAAGATAATAACAGTGTTGAGGAGCGACATTTCATGTGTCAACTACTCTGACAGTGGATTAGGAAATGTTCCTATGAGGACATATCGAGTGAACACCAAAGTGGGGTATGTTCCTAGAGAGGTTGTGTCCAAATTAATGCCTCCCATAATTGCGATAAAATCTAATGGAGATATAGATGTTGTTAGTCAAGTCCTTGCTATTTCAAAATGATGGTTATGGTGATGTAAACCATAATTTATTCTTATCAGTGAAAATATTTTCTGATATGAATCTTTCAACTTGAAATTATCATGTTGTGTCATTATGAATACCTACCTGGTTAAGAGGGAGTATTGAAAAATGAAACTCATGTTGGTCTTCATAATGTAATAAAATATATTTTTCTCATTGGTATATTTATTATGTTCATCATTATTACTTTTATTTTAGGCCGAAATAAATTTATTCATGGTTAGAGAGTCAATTGAGTCAAAAAGAATTTATGAAGAGTAAAAGAAAATGGATTTGAGTCAAGTCCCATTTGGACATTTTGTAAAGAAAAGAAAAAGAATTTTACTTTGAGTAAAAAATCAACACAACACCAAGTCAACCCTCCTTTGAGAAGTTGGCCTAAGAGGCATCTATTCAAACCTCTTGCACAACTATATATGCAATTCAACTCTACATATTGAAAACAAATTTATTCACTCACTCATCACATCAGTTTATGTGACAAAGGCAAGAACAAAAGGAGTTGAGGTCAAGGGAGAGAGAAAAAACATTCTTTCTAGCTTGATTCTACTGACATGTGTGAATATTCTATGGAAACCTTGTGAAAATTACAAGGCCAAAATTCATTCTTCACTACAGGTCTGAAATTTCTGTGATTTGACCAGATTTCAAAAGGTTTGACGAACATTGACTTTTGTTGGATTTGACTTGGATGGGAGAGACTTTGAGGAGAGTTGAATTGGATCTTTTTGGTAGTATTGGTCTTGGTGTTGGGTCTTGGATACCTCATTTTGATTTCATTATATAAGAATGATTTTTTGGTTTTCCCCTTTGTCGGGCTTTAGCCTGCCTTGGAGCTAAATTTCTGGTGTTCATTATCTATTTGTGATATTTATTCTTTTATGTTTCTATATAATCGCTTGATGAAAAGAACATAAATTAATAAGAAAATAGCTAACATTCATATGTAATTATCAAGAGAGAGGAATCAATATTTAATCTATCTAACACTTAGTTTCTCAACATTTTTTTATTCATATTAAGATATAATGCAAGAAAATATGATGCCTACGGAAATGGATATTTGCTTAATCATGCATAAGCATGAATTTAAATTATTGAACATTATAAAGAACTTCGATCACGATAATGGTAGTGTCTTAAAAAGTGACTAATTTAATAGAAATGCATTGTTATCTCAATAATAAGGACATAAAATAAAAGGTTTGTGGGATCTTATATGAACATACATAAATGGTAAATATTGTGATAAGGGCAGCGAAAATTAGTTCATATTTTATCGTCCAATAAAGGGGATGCATGCGATCAAATATATTGTTTATGTTCTACAAACTTAAAGATAAAATTAATAATAGGTAGGTGTTGTTGATTAAATTGATTGTTCAAATCTGATGGATGATAATGTAATTCTACATGTGATATTTAAATAATGGTGGTATTATGAATGAGCATGTATACATTATGCATCTAACATAATATTTTCATTTTCATCCTCTAGAAAGTTCATTCAGGTTGTGTATTTTTAGCCACACTACATATTAAACCTCATCAACTAGGTCCATTATGTTTTCAAATTTTGGTGTCTTCATTATCATTGCCACACAAAATATGGATGGCATTATGAACCCATTGGCATTACTAATATCCTTGACCAAGAAAAGTCTATGTGATTGACTTGAAGTTAGAAATTTTCCATAATGACTTATGGTTGGACACGTGTGCATGGAAATGAAATATCATTTTACATGAATTCGAACTATGGTGAATGTCAATGTTTGGATTAAAAATGCCATATATATTAGAAGGTTTTGTTCCATTAATCATCGTTGAGAAAACATCTCTGTGGAAACTTTTCTTTAATTATATTATATGAATTGTCTAGGGGATGTATCCTTTTATTATTATTTTTCTTAATAAATGGAAAATATTTATGTAGGCGAAAGAATGAATCGACTGACACTATCTTACATTGTTGAAGTATTGAGAAACATTGATGCATGTGAAATTGAAATTCTTCTTGAGTATATTTAACAAGATGATTTGTAAATAAAATAATTTTGTGGAAGGTATGGTTTTATGAAATACAATTGTTACTAATAAGCTAGTATGGTTAAGGAGAGGTAGCTTATTCATAAATAGTGGCATCCCTAAGATTTTGGTAGGATGAAACATACAAATCAATGAAAGGTAAAATGGTAACATGTGACTTGTGACTAAAAAAGTGAAGGTATAATGTTCATAGTTATGTAAACATGACATGCAAGGCGAATGAATAGAATATATAATGGTGTCTTTTCTAAAATGCGTGTTGATTATCATGTGGGAAATTTGAAATGAACACCAATCATGGTGTCAAATTTCAAGGGACACCCTGATTAAAGGTCAAAACTACGAGGACACTCAGGTAGTAGGGCATTAAACTTTTCAAAGAATGATGTGCTAGTAATAAAAAATGCTTCAAGGAAACATTCAATGATAGTGAAAAATCAAATAGTAACTTTTATTTTTATTTTTAAAATGTAGATTAACAAATAATGTCAAGACAAAGTGGTATATCTATTTATATGATCTTCTAAGATGACATATGGCTAAAGAACCAAAATGTAAAAAGAAAATATCCTTGATGAAAATGTAAATATTTATTTTGTTGATGAAACAAAAGAATCTTATTAACTATTATTTTTGGGAATATTAGAGGAGGCACCACATGAGAGGTTAGACTTGTAAGTACTAGGAAACAATGTAAGTTAGTTATAGTCCGAGAAGGGATAGGAAAAATCCTCCATTTTTCCGAAGGGGATGACCCTATTTGGCTAATCTGACCATGAAGAGCTAACATGACTGGAGATAAATGTAATGGGTGGAAGACCACCAAAGCCAACATGATTGGAGATAAATGTCATGGGCGGAATATGAATGAAATAGACTATGGGAGATAAAGGTACTCTGAATTTAAATGTTCAAATGGGTGATAAAGAATGGACTTGTACCCAAAACTATCAAGACACTTCTTGGGTTGAGGAGGTGTATGTCTATGAAATAATTTTTATTATTTCTTGGTAGGAAAGGAGCCTAGAACCCATGGAGGAGCTAATAGAATTGTAGTTCAAGGATGACCTTTATTGTATTTCTATGAATTTGTGATACAATACTTGTGGATGTCTTTAGCAAGGGCTAATATGGTATGCACTTTGTGTAGTTATGAGTACTTTGATCATTTCTATGATGAGAGAACTATATATTCTCTAACTACTTGCATAACTATTGTGATAAAGGATTGATAGTTAAAACAATTATGACTAGCATCTAGCTGAAAATATTGTGACTAAAAATAAGTCAATTATAATTGAGAAATATTAAATCGATTTGTTGGTCATACACCACAAGGTGCTTTCCAAAGGCGTTAATAAACCACCGAAATTGCTTGTTGTCATACTAATAAACCACTCTTAGCGTGCTTTCCATAGCTAAGAAACCACCTGTAATTAAAATATTTTGTGGGGTTGGCCATTGTTTCAAAGAAGACTAGCACGTAGCAGCCAATTGTTAGGAAGACTTTCTTTTTATGTTTTGTTTTTATGGAATTGAACAATGGCTAAAGTTTGAAAGTAAAAATTCAAAAATTTCCGTAATTGTAATTACTCGTGGTTATTAATAAAATATTATTTCTTTTATTTATTGATAAATCTTTAAAACAATATCCTTGTATGACTAGTCATAGATGTCATGAGCGAAAGATCTAAAATTTGGATGGCAAGATATAAAACCAATATAGAAAATAACACAAAGCTGTAATAGGCGATAATGACTACAGAAAATTATAATGACTATGAAAAGAAGACATAAAAATTGCGGACGACGTTGTCTTTAGGGAGAAAAATGTAATATCGCTAAAATCCACGTATTTAAATTTTTCAATTTTGGTAATATGAAAATATTATTGATTTAATTCATATTCTCTCAACAATTAGCATCAAGAATCAGTTTTGGTTATGAACAGTTGCAACTACCATGCGGTTATCCATTCTGAACTCCAATATTTATCCAAATAAGGACGTTTTAGGGAGAAGGTACAATTATATTTTAATTGTGGATACAGACGGCAAGGTTGTAACTCGAGGTTTCCGCAGGGCCATTCACATGCAATGAACAAATCAACTATCATTTTAAAAGTTATAGTGTAGCTCTAGACATGAAATTACCATAAAATGTGGAAGGTAATCTACTATTTTCGGTGCAAAAAGCACTAGAAATGAGAACAAAGGTGCATATGAAACAAAATTAAAACCCTAGAAGCCGTCAAACTAGTTTATCAAAAAGCAAGAACCAATTTCTTAGGAAACAAAATCAAAACCCTAGAAGTCGTCACACTAGTTTATCAAAAAGCAAGAACCAATTGCTTAGAAATGCATTCGAGCTTTCTCTTTTGAATTCTTTGTTATCATAATCTCTAAAATTGGTTAGATTCACAATTTTTTCATATGAATGGATTATCTATAATAAGTAGGTTGATATTCTACTTTTACTATAACATTTGATCATAGAAAGTCATCGTATCTTGAAAATCATGTGTATAGGTAGTCTAGGGATATGCAAATTTGAAGGGTCTTGCGATTTTTTTTTTACATGTTATTAGATGGAAAATTTCCTTGGGAGAATCGTGAAGGTTTGCCTTTGTAATTAGGGTTTGTTTCATTCGAGGGTAGTTTTCTCTCATCTTGTGAAATGGGTTAATCAAATAGTTGAAGTAATAATGAAGAATTCTACATTTTGTTGCGACATGGTTCTTTTCATATTTGATCAATGTTGTGTTTGCATATGATAAACTTTTACATGTGGATAAAGTAATGTTTTGTTTATAGGGTTGTGGAATAATATAGTTTTGGGTTTATTAAAACATATGGTTCATACATATAAATAACCATGTTTTACAATAAATGCATGTGAAATATGGATAAATATACATGTATTTTTAACAATTACAAGCATTTATTCATTGTACCAGAAATGTGGATAAATATGTTTGATTTGATAATATTTATGCATTTTTGTAATGCATGTGAGATGTGGATACATAGACATGGTTTTATCTAATGTATTTTAGAGATAGACAAAAATGATAGTTGTATATTATATTATTTGTAATAACAAGCTTATGTATAATTCATATTGGTAAACATGACTTTATATTGAAAGAAACAAGTGGGTTGATACCCATGGTTTTGGAATAAGAAAAATATCACTCAGAACTATTACCATGGTTTTGTGGGTTTACACCCATGGTTTTATGTTATGCTAAATACACTCACAATATGATTAGGAGACAGTAATCAAGGTGTTAAATAGTTATCTTGATGATGTATGTAAAAGTAAAAGATTAGAGATGATTTTTACTTTTATTTATGCATGTGTAAGAAAGTGTTATAAGATTGTTAGTGATTATGACATAAAGAAAGTAAATGGTAGAGATTGGATATTTGGATTTTGATAAATTGATATTTGAGATAATCATGGTGTTAGAATTTTTCTAATGCTAATAGTTGCAAGAGAGAGCCAAGACAAGAACCATGACTTACTTAGCCCATATTGATACTTTATGAACTAATCCCTTTTCCAACAATTGAAATATGGAATCATGGATTATAACAAATATTACTATAGGAAATGAGGTCATTATGGATAACTATGGTTACATGCATAATGAAGGATGGTCAATATTGATACTTTATGAACTAATCCCTTTTCCAACAATTGAAATATGGAATCATGGATTATAACAAATATTACTATAGGAAATAAGGTCATTATGGATAACTATGGTTACATGCATAATGAAGGATGGTCAATAACTTACTGGAAGAAACAACCATTCCATAAAGACATTATACTCAAAGAAACAACCATTCCATAAAGATATTATACTCAAAGAATTATTGGAGAATGTCTTTTACAATCATAACATTATGTTTAATGTAATGGCCTCTAGGTATCTATGCTTGAATTGAAGATTATGTTTCTTATGTAAAATTTCAACAATGGACAAAGGATGGAATCCATTGCTTCTATTAAGTGAGAAGTGAATTCCCTCACAAAATGTTTGATCAAATAAATGTTTGTTAATTTCTCCCTCGGGGTCGTTAGGGTGCATTAGTGTCCATTTATTTATTTGCCTATTATGTTGTTTTGATGATATTTCTAACTTGCATGACATCAAAAATTAAATCATTCAATTTTCTATTAACAAGCTCTCACTAATTGAACAATGTTAATGATGCAACACTGCGACATAATACATTGTGTTAACATGTTGCATTAATGGGTATTTATTTATGCAATGGGATTTTTTCGATTCTACATTTATTTCATTTAATGATTGAGCGTAAATCTTGATGAAAAAACTTTGATAAAACTAGATAATATTTTTTTATCAAGTTTACAAATTTAAGTTGTGTAGTCAACAACTTTAAGTTGTGTAGTCTACATAATCTAGGTCCCAAGAGGATTTTCAAGCCACTAAATCCATTCATGTATTTAGAAAATGCACATTAAACAATGAAAATTTACACAAGATGTGTGTATAACCATAGATCAAGCACTAAGAGGGACCACCACTTTCGAGATGTAAAGATTTTTTTATGTTTTCAATTCTAAAAAGGATTTGCATAAAGAAATTTGATCTCGATGCTTACTAAATTTATACTTAGGATTGAACTATATTAATATTTAAAGCTTCCTGAAGCTTCTCGAGTGCACCCAGTTTTCCATGTTTCATGTTTAAAGAAGGTTATAGGCAACAAGCTCCAAGTTCAAACAATATTGCTAGAACTTGATGAGGAAGGAAAAATTATATTGGAACAGGAAGCAGTCACAGAAACAAGAACTCAACAACTACGAAATCGATCAATTTTGGAGTATCTCATCAAGTGGAAGAACTTATCTGCTGAAGATTCCACATGGGAGGATTAGAATTTTATAAAGAAGCATTCAAAACTACTCAAGCGTTGAGGACAACACTTTTTTGAATGAGAGGGGCATGTTAGGTTCCTATAATACTAGTGATTACCCCATTACTATTGCAGTTGTATCCCTTATTAATATTGTTGTGCCCATATTGTCCCCATATTTTTATTACTGTGCCCCATAGAATCCCTCTATTGTTATTTTTGTGCCTTTATATTATTATTGTTAGGTCGTTTGGGTTATATTGTAACTCCTTAGACTCCTAGATATAGAAAGGAGGTTTTGTCATTTGAATCATCAAAGAATCATTCATTTGTGTAATGTAAAGGAGGTTTCCCCCTTGAAGAGGCTGAATTCTAAGGCGTTGATCTATCTTTTCTATCTTTTTGTGAGCTGATTTCATAACATTGGATTCTAGAGTGTGGAAATAATCCGACAAAGTTAAATATTGGAGACTAGAGAGTGGCAATAGTCAGGCAAAGTTCATGCATTTCTAAGCATTCCTTTGTAGTATATTAAATTTGCCATAACTATTTTTTAAATTCATCTTTTAAGTTGAGTAAATTTACCCAAACAGAAGGGGTTGTTATTTGCAAGGAGAGGGCTTGGTTGTAAATATAGCTATCATGAATCCACATATTTAAAGAAGTTTTTTTTTTTTTCAATCACAATTGACTGTATAGGTAAACATGGTAGATATATATTTTGAAAAAACTGTAATAATTAATTCCTTACTATTTTTTAACACACTAATGAATTACAACATGGCCTTTAGCATATATTTCCATTATAATTTTTTTTAATGTTCTCGTGTCAGAATTTAATGGATTAATAATGGTTGGGATTCTGAAAGTACTAACAGGCCCACTAGCCACATCGATGTCACTTTATTTAGGACCTGTCTTACTCGGCTTAAGTCCGACATTTACATCCTGGCCCTGAGTTTATTCACCCTAAGTTCACTGTTGTGCTGTGAGCTCCACTAGGCGTCCATTAATGTTGATTTATTGTTGGTTGTTGTAGTGGCCTAAGTAGTAGGACCGCCCCTCTGGAGACTTCAATGTTGGGCAGCGCCACCATCATCCTTGGGTTTTGCTCCACATATATGGCATGCATCTATGGCGTTGATCTAATGGTAGATACGAGCTTTAGGTTACTTTGCCTCAAATATCATTTTGCTTTCTGTTCATTATTTCTCCTATTAGAGAGAGGTATTCAGTCCGCTCTATAAGATGGTTTTCCATGCACATGCATATTTGGTCTCCTACTTGATACTGGGGTTGTTAGGAGCCGCGTATACCTTCCTATGCCATGATAGGCCTTACTGTTTGTCTATGGCTTCCCTGGCAGTCAAACCATATTCCAAGGATTAATAGTTTAACAATGACAGGGACTTTCATTTATGGCTGGCTATAGGTAATTTGAATGTTAATCTTTTCGTTGCTAGGTTCCATCTCCAGTTTATACTTGTTTAACTAATTGGAATGAAAGCTTCTAATTAGTGTTACTCCTCCTAGTTGGGATGGAGGTTTTGCAGGCATTGGAGATTTATGATTGAGGAGTTGGAGGAAACCTTTACTCGACGCTTGTACAAAGTGATAAATGTCTAGCCCATTATCGGGTACTTGAACTACTCTAGAGTTTTCTATCAGGGTTTTTATTGTCATTATGAAATATGACTCCAAGGGAAGACTTAGACTATAAATACTGTTAACTATTTTCATTTTAATCTTATTTTGGTTTTAAAGATCGCCGACCCTAACGACGATATTCATTTGAGTTAAGAAATATATTGTAAGGCCAAGGCCTAGTCAACTCTATTTTCCTTTTTTTTTAATGGACTTAGGGCAACCTCGTTCAGTTTTTGCGAGAATCCCCTAATGGGTAGTCTTTAGACTCTGTGTCACCGTGATTCTTAGTAGTTATTTCGATTTATCATAGTGATTTATCAATAATTTATTTTGGCACCCCCATCAGGTATTTTTCAAGTGAATCTATAATGTTTAGCTCTATGTCGCGACTATAAACTCTCTTCTTATGAGTATTGTAAAGATGTTTATTTTACGACCATGCCTCTGAGGGTATGGGTCTTTATAATACATGAGTGAAGGATAACTCTTGGGAAATGCCTATCAAAGACTCTGAGATTTTTGGCAATTGTCATGCTATAATTTTTCAGGAACTCTGAGTTAATTTTAGGCAGGTTTGTTCAATATTTTCCTTCTAGTGTTTTGCATTTCTTTGATTGATTAACTCATCTGAATTCTTGTAGGAATACTCATCTTAGTTCCTTTACCCCTGGTCTCAGGGTTTTACTGCTATCTAATGAAAGGCTCAGGTGTGCGGTTTCTTGTATATCTATTATCATACTGTGAATGCTATCACATATATATATATAATATATATATAATATATATATATATATATATATAATATATATATATATATATATATATAATAATATATATATATAATATATATCTCCTCTCTCTCTCTATATATATATATATATAATATATATATATATATACATAAGAGATTTCTAAATTACTTTGTAAAATAATTTCACTTATCTCGCTCACAATGCTTTCCAAGTTTACCTGCAACTAAGCCTTGTTGCTTGATACTTTACCTCCCAACCTTGAGAGTACTACCTATTTAGTCTCCCCTCGAGTTGTTCCTTTACCCAAGAACCCTTTTATTCTTTTTTAAGATGAGATCTTAATATCTCTCACAGCTATCTGGTCCAAACTAGACGTAGCTACTGAACTCTGCCTGACATCTCAGCACAAACTTTTTTTTAATTCTTTCCTCCTGATCTCAGATACCATTATCCTCTTGATATTTCTTGAGTAAATACTCAAGATATTAGTTAGGGCAGATAACTATTTCACTAACTACTTTAACAAGAAGAAGTCGTACTTACAGGTAACTGCTAATTCACTTCTGCATAATTAATCTAAGAAATGATTTTGTAATTAAAGTAACAACAAATTGTTTTTTTTAGTAAATTAAATATTTACATAATTCGGAGATATCACATCTTCCCCCCATAAGATGTAACATCGTCACGATGTTTTCCTTCTAAAAATAAATCCGAAAAGGTTTCCTTCATAGCCTACTCATCTTCCTAGGTAGCCTCCTCCGGCCCATAGTGTTTCCATTGCACTTTAACCTAGTTGATAACTCGTTTCCGCAATGTGACTTCTCTATGATCGAGTATAACCAAGGGCTCGACCAGGAACTCGCCTTCTATTTTTACATATACAAAGCAATAAAACCCTTTAAATTGCCAACCAACTTGTTTAATAAACCTGAATTCAAATAATATGCTTATTATATACTTTACGTGAATTTTTTGCCAATTAATTAAGTGGTTAGCATCATAAATGTATTTATTAAGTAGAGAAACATCAAAGTCATTGTGAACACGAATATGGTTGGGTAAGACAAGCTGGTAAGCCACTGGTCTGACTCGATCTAAAATTTGGAAAGGGCCGCAGAATCAGTGTGCTAGTTTAGCACATCCGGTCCACCGCAAGTTTCTTTTCTTGGCTCATGCATGAATGTAAACATGATCTCCCACTTGGAATTCATCGAAGCTCCTCTTCCGATCATCAAATTTCTTGTGTCGGTCCTGAGCAGCTTTCAAATTGACTCATAACCTTTCTACCATCTCCATTTATTCTAACATATTTGGTCCTAGCATCAACTTGTCCTCTAAGCCACTTCAACTCAAAGGTGTTTTGCACTTATGCCTGTATAACACATCAAAGGGACTCATCTATAAGGATGTATGGTATCCATTGTTATAGGCAAACTCTACCAAGTGCAGGTAGTCCTCCCACTTAGATGGTTGTTGCATTACGTAAGTTCACAACATGTCTTCGAATACTTGATTTACTCACTCTGTTTGTCCATGCATTTGGGGATGATATGAAATAATGAAATGTAGTTGTGTGCCCAATGCTTGAAAAAGGGCATTCCAGAAGGCTGATGTAAACTTGACATCCCAGTTGGAAATGATCATCATGGGTGCTTCATGTAATTTAAAAATGTTTTGCATAAAAATGTCAGCAATTTGTACTAGTTTTTAAGTTGATTCGACTGATATGAAATGAGAAAATTCTCTCGATTTGTCCATTACCAACATGATAGAGTCATTTTTCCTTTTAGACTTAAGCAGACCGGTAATGAAATTGATGGATATGGTTTCCAATTTACATTCAGGAATAGGAAGTGGGTGGAGTAGTCCTGCTAGGTCTTGGCTCCCCCCCTTTACTTACTGGCATTCCAGACAACAACCTAAATATTATGCTACCTCCTTCTTCAAATCGGGCAAAAATAATTCTTTTCCAAGGGCAGAAATCATTTTCTGGTATCCTGGGTGCCCTGCATAAGGAATCTTATGATATTCGTCTAAAATTAAATTTTTAAGAAGTTTTTGGTTAGGCACATATAACCTCATGCTATAAATCAACAATTCATTTGAATCTAACTCATATCTAAATTGTTGTTCTTGGGTGTTGAAAATTTTTACTTGCTGCCATAAATGTTTATATGCTAGATCTTGCATGGTTGTTTCGCGAATCTTCTCATAGAAAGTAGTTCATGATTCACTAAAACAAATTTCATACACGTAATTTACCTTCTGACTTAAGCCATCCACAACCTAGTTCTCTTTTCCCTTTAAATGTCTGATCTCAAAATCAAATTCACTTAGGAAATTAGCTTAATGGGCTTGGCTAGCATTTAATGTGGGTTGTTTGAAATAGTTTGTCACACTATGATGATTTCTCATTAAGAGAAATTTTTTACCCATCAAGTAATGTAGCCACATCTTCAAGGCATGAATCAATGCTATTAGTTCCAAGTTGTATGCTGAATACTTTTGCTCATATCCTTTAAGCTTTCTTGACTCATAGGCAACAACCTTGCCTTCTTGCATTAATATGCCACCTACACCTTTCTTACTAGCATTCCTACGAACCATGTATTCTTTACTGGGATCAACAATGCTCAAAATAGGTGTGGTGGTGAGCATATGTTTGAGCTTATCAAAGCTCCTTTGGCAGTTAGGAGTCCATCTAAAGGATTTTCCTTTCTTTTGCAAAGAGGGAATAGGATATGCCACCCTAGAAAAACCTTCTACAAATCGTCTATAATATCCTGCTAGACCCATAAATGATCTTATGTCATCTACATATTTTAGTACTACCCACTCCATGATAGTCCTTATTTTCTCTAGATCCACGACAATTCCATTCTTGTGGATGACATGTCCCAAATACTAGATTTTATCCTTAATGAAATCACATTTTTTGTACTTAGAGTACAACTGGTGTTCTCTTAGGACTTGCAGAACAATACAAAGATGGCCCTTATGTTCTTCTATGTTCTGGAAGTAGATCAATATGGCATCAATAAAGATTAACATGAACTTGTCTAATATATTTTTCATGAGGCACATGAAGGTTGCAGGGGCATTAGTTAGCCCAAACATAAAAACTATGAACTCATAATGCCCATAATGAGTCTTGAATACAGTTTTTGCTATATCTTCCTCTTTTATTCTGATCTGATGATAGCCCGAGCGGAGATCGGTCTTTGAGAAAATGGTTGTACCTTTCACTTGATCAAATAACTCATCTATATGGGGAAGGGGGTATGTGTTCTTAATGGTCAACCTATTCAACTGACAGTAATCCATGCACATTCGCAGGGTTCTATCCTTCTTTCTAACAAATAATACCGGAGCTCCCCAAGGGGACACACTCAAATGAATATACTTTTTATCCAACAACACTTGAAGCTATATATTTAATTATGTTATCTCTATTATGCTCATTCAGTAAGGGGCTCGAGAAACTGGGGAAGCTCCCAGAATTAACTCAATGGTGAAATCTACATCCCTTTTTGGGGGTAGACCCGAAATTTCCTTAGGAAAAACATCTGGAAAATTTTGTACCATAGGTGTATTCTATAATAAAAATTTTTTATCTTTAGAGTCAGCATACCCTACTTGTATTGCATAAACTTGGCATCCTTTCCTGATGCATTTTTTTAATTGGGAGGTGGTTACAGGTCTTAATTGTAGAGGTTTCTGAATACCTTGAATTTCTTGCCTTTCCCCTTTCTCATCCCGATAATTAATAGTTTTGGTTTTGCATTAATCAGGGACCAGTGTTTCTCCAACTAGTCAATAAATATAAAGATGTCATATGACCCCACAGGTAACACATTCAGATCTTCCATGATAGACTGATTAGCTAACATTAGAGGGAAATTACTGACTTTGGCTAAAACCCTTCTTTTTTCTCATGTGGTTAGTTGTACTAACCAAGGATTTTTAAACTTAACAACTTGTAATTTACATTGTTCAACTATCTTGGGCGTAATATAACTCAAGGTAGCTCTAGGATCAATGAAAATAGATATGGCTTGGTCAAAAACTTTACCTTCGAATTGGACCATGGTTGGCTGAAATTTTGCATGGTGGCCTTTAAGAGAAACATTAATTTTAGGAATGCCTCTAGCCACCTCTCCCACAGTAGATGCTTCTTGTATTTGTGAGATCTGACTAACTCCTTTGCGGTGTGAGCGTTTTTTGGCAAAATGCGGGCCTTTGCATCCCCAACACTATACAGGTTGTATGTTAGTTAATTCTGCTTCAGTTCTACCAGATTGCTCATTCATCTTAGTCTCTCATGGTTCTTTAAATCTGGGCTAATTTCTATTCATGTTTAAGTTAAATCGACCTTTAAACAATCTGTTGGGTGTGGATCTTGATTATCTTCTATATTCAAAGGTCTCAGCCGGATGTATACCCTAGGAACATTGTACACCCCTCCACACGGGGGGGGGGCTTGTCTTTCGGGGGCAGCGCCCCCAAAGCTAAAAATAGATGTAAAATTACCTTGTAAAAGTCTAGTAATTTCTAGCCAATTTGGGCCATTCATTAGGCAGATGATGTGACAGTAGAAGTTATGATTAGTTTAGGGTTTTTTGCCCCAGAATGAAACCCCTCACTATATATGACGAAATTGTGTTGCGTCTATGTATATCTATATTCTAAGTGAGAAAAAGATATGAGATTGAGAGCGAAGAGGGAGTTACAGTGGATGTGCTATAGGTTATATCTATTTAATTTGCTGGATAATATAATAAAAGAAGGAATAACTGTTTCTCCGTGGACGTAGCCCAAACTGGGTGAACCACGTATATCTATGTCTCTCTTGTTTTATGCATTTTCAGTGTTTATATTTCTGCAATATTTTATTTGTTCCATTGCTCTGTAATATATAATTATCTAACAACTCGTATCAGAGGCGAAGGTCTATTTGGATGACAAGCTCGTAGGAGAGAAGGGTTCCTAGTTCGAGTGGGAGCAATGGAAGAAGATGGTAGGTTTGGGGTCGAAAAATTCAACAACCAAAACTACCAGTTGTGGAAGATGCAGATGGAAGATTATCTGTATCAGAGGGATCTGTACCTACCATTGAGCGGCAAGACAAAGAAGCTGATGAGTATGACAGATATAGAATGGGATATTCTTGACAGGAAAGCACCTGGAACAATACGACTATGCATAGCGGCGTCAGTAGCATTTAATATTTCAAAGGAAACGACAACAGAGGGTTTAATGTTAGCATTAGCCAATCTATATGAAAAACCTTCGGCCTCAAATAAGGTATTTCTTATGAAGCATTTATTTAATATGAAGATGTCAAAAGGTGGATCTGTTGCTGATCATCGAAATGAATTTAATACAGTTATGAGTCAGTTAAGTTTTGTAGGGGTAACATTTTATGATGAAGTTAGGGCTCTGTTATTTCTGTGCTCATTGCCAGAAAGTTGGAATGGTTTAGTTGTGGCCATTAGTAACTCTGTCTCTTGATCTAGTACTTTAAAGTTTGATGATGTCGTCGATGCAATCCTTAGCGAGGAAATGCGACAGAAAAACTCTAGTGAGACATCAAGTAATGTTTTGACTACAAAGACTAGGGGAAGAAAAATTGAAAGAGGAAAGAGCCTAGGATATCGCAGTAAGTCAAGAAAAAGAAGATCCAAGTCCAGATCGGGGATAGTGTGCAGGAAATACGAGAAGAAAGGACACCTGAAGAAATACTGCAAGTCTCGGAAGGGAAAAGAAGGAGATGCACAGCAAGAAACTAATCATGAAGTGAATGTAACAAGTGATCTGTTGTAAGATGCTTTGATTCTTTCATTAGAAAATATTATTGATGCCTGTGTGGTAGATTCATGGGCCTCATTCCATGCGACACTTGATAAGAAAAAATTTCATGATTATGTTCAAGGAGATTTTGGATAGGTTCGATTGGGTGATGATATACCCTGTAAAATTGTTGGAATGGTTACAATTTTCATAAAACAATAGAATGGAAATCAATAACTATTAAAGGAGGTAAGGCATGTTCTAGATCTAAAGAAAAATATGATTTCAACAGGGAAGTTGGCAGGTGAAAGTTGCGTAACTACTTTCACAGATAAAACCTGGAAGGTCACTAAAGGATCCCTGTTAATAACGAAAGGAAGAAAGGTTGGTACATTGTATTTATGCAATGGTATTTCTAATTTTTTTAATGCTTTAACCTCTACAAGAGAAGATGCTGAATTGTGGCATCATAGGCTCGGGCACATGAGTGAGAAGGGGATGCAGATTCTTCACTCAAGAGATTTGTTGCCAGGTTTGAAGCATGTTGATTTAAAATTCTGTGAGCATTGTGTTTATGGAAAACAAAAAGTGAGATTCCTTAGAGTTGGGAAAGAAAAGAAGAGCGAAAAATTAGATCTTGTGCACACAAATGTATGGGGACTTGCTCAGGTATCATCTCTTGGTGACTCTCATTATTATGTTACTTTTATTGATGATGAAACTAGAAAAATTTGGATTATTGTATTTGAAATAAATCTGATGTATTTGATACTTTCAAGAAATGGAAATCTTTGGTTGAAAATGAGATAGGAAAAAGGTTGAAGTGTCTCTGATCAGATAACGGAGGTGAATATTGCAGCAAGAGTTTGATATGTCCTATTCAGAGAATGGAATTCATAGAGATAAGATAGTTCCAGGAACACCATAAGAAAATGGCGTGTCAGAAAGGATGAACAGGACAATCATGGAGCATGCAAGGTGCATGAAATTGCATGCAGGATTGCCTTTACAATTTTGGGTAGATGTTGTAGATGTTGTTGTTTATCTAATAAACAGAGGGCCTTCAAGTTCCTTGGATGGTGGTATTCCAGAGGAGGCATGGATAGGTAAAAAAGTACACTAATCTTTTTTAAAGGCTTTTGGTTGTGAAGCCTTTGTCCATAATAACAAACAAAATAGAACAAAGCTTGAGGCAAAATCAAAGAAATGTACCTTTATTGCTTATGGTGTTAATGGTTTTGGTTATCTCTTTTATGATTATGAAAAACAAAAAATCATTAGGAGCAGAGATGTCATATTCAATGAAAAGGTTTTGTATAAGGATCAACTGTAGGAAAAGAAACAGGAAAAAGAAAATGGAGAATACACAGTGCTTGACGAGATCACATAAAAAGTGATGGTGCCTGAAAATCATAATGATCAACATCCACAAAAACAACCACAACAGCAACAAGCACCTCAAACTCCTAAAGGTGGTGTTAGAAGATCTACCAGGATAAGTAGAACCCCTGAACGATGCTCTCCTTCATTACATTATGTATTGTTGACTGGTTCTGGTGAACCAAAATGTTATGAAGAAGTAGTGCAGGTAGAAACCAGGAAGAAGTGGGAGCAAACCATGAAAGAATAGATGGACTCCTTAGCACATAACCAGACTTGGGACTTAGTCAGGTTGCCTGCAGGTAAAACAACATTACAGAATAAATGGGTTTACAAGTTGAAGGAAGAAGATGGAGG
>APFE031193637.1:45563-63814 GCA_000404065.3 Pinus taeda | reverse complement strand
GTACACCCTCATCCAATGGTCCACAGTCATATCGGTCGCACCCGATGGACGACCATTACCTGCTCGATAAAGAAGTTTTCTTTGACCCCCCAATTGCTACGTGTCATGCTCTGGGGTAGATCGGGTGACCCCTCTCAAATACCGCCCAACCTCCAAAAGTTGCGCGATGGCCTGGGAAACCACCTCCCCGCTCAACTTGCCAAACCACCTACTGTTCATTCATAAAATTTGTCACCAAAAAATAACCATTGCTCCATAAAAAGGCCGATGAGCCCTTTTTCACTCATTTTCTCTGCAAACCAGTGTGATTCCTGCAAATGTTGAATTCTCTCCTGAAGAAAGTTGCAGAGACCCCAGTCGACCTCTCAGTGCATACCAAATCAATTCGAACCTCTGCAGCTGCCTCCAAATTTGCATATTATTCACCCAATTCCATGTATTTCACCACAAATTACCACTCGCCCTTTCAAATTCGGAAATTCTCAGCCTTGTACAGTGTTTCAATTAAGTAAAATTAATTGAATAAATACTTTAAATTTAAAAATCCATGGTCAAACCCTCTGAAAAATCCTAGTTGCTATGAAAAACTTCTGAATAAACCTTTAAAGGCAAATTTAAATCCACAAGAACTAAATTATGGCTACCCCTGTTGCCTTGGATGTTAGACCTATCACAACTCCCCATTTGGACCTCGACCACCTTCCCTTGGATGACAGGGATTTCCAAATTAAGCTTACATCTACCCAAAACCTCCTCCTGAAAATCCATTATTCAAGTAGGGACAGATACCTCAACCATGCTAATGATATTTTCCTTTGGGAGTCAAATTTTCCCAAATACCAATTCCCACAGTTACATGTTTTCCCTGAAATTCTCCACCAATGCCATGCCAGTTACATTCCCATCTTGAGAGCTATTATGTCCCTTGAACAAAAGATTCTATTCACCATTATAGCTGATTCCATAAATAAAATGTTGCAACTCCTACTAGGACCAAACCTGACTCCACTCTCAATTGGAGATTTGTTAGACCAATATTCCAAGTTAAGTCCCTCTAGACTGGCCCATTTTTTCCAAGATTTGATTGTTGAGGAGCAGCACATTTCAAAAACTGTGGTAGACCGGATAGCATGAACCTCTAAGGTTTTACCAGGGATGGATGAATTGCGAGAGGATCATTAGGAGCAGTGTTGGAGACCGACTTCTATTTCGAAGAAGACTTTGCAGGGGTTCGAGTCACTAAACCAATTACTCCATCAATAGGAGGGGTAGCTGGAGACTTAGACGTCGCCAGATCAGATGATGGTCTAGGCACATCGAGTAACACATCATATAACGTGTGGAATGTTAATAGACAAGGTATAGATATTGGGCACACGTGATGGCTCATTCCTCAGTGACACATCCACCCATAGTAATTTCCTCAACAATTTTGTTAATGAATGAAATGGTGAACCACTTGGTCAAAAACTGATCAATAATTTAAAATCTTAATCAGACGGTGCCTACGTCTCCATTCATGGATGTGATCGAAGATGTGAGTTGCAGTGTCTTGTTTGAGTGACTTTAATAGATGGGTGCTAGTTTCATAGTGAACCGACAGTTGGAAAGGTGTGCCGCCATGGCGAGAGTGTTAAAGTCATGATAGGTATTCCAAGGTAGCTCGATATACCATTTGGCTACAACCCCTATAAGAGTTCGTTGGAAAAGACGATGATGAATAGAATCATCAACATAGGAATTCGAGGAGCACCAGAGGTGATATGTCATCACGTGGGCTTGAGGATCCTCTTTTGCTTTTCCTTCAAACTTTGGAAAATCACTTAGAATCTTGGTGGAACTGGAGATCAATATGGAAAATGAAGAATCGGGTCATTCATGAGTGTAGACACATCTGTAAATTCCAGTGTAGCCAAGAATGGAAATTGGGTATTGAAAGGTATTTGAGGTCAATAAGGCGGCCCAACTGGCGAGGCCCATCCCTGACGGTAAGGATTTTCTCCATAAGGCATTTGATTTTTCCCTCACTATAGGTTACCTTGTTTGTAGGGAGAATTCTGACCTTGAAATCCTTGAAAATATCTAGCCAGAGGTTGCTGATAAGAAACATACAAGTTAAAAGGCTGTTGAGCTTGCTGACCTTGGACGTAAGGGTTCTGCACTTGCTATCCTTGGACATAAGGATTTTGGACTTACTATCCTTGGACAAAAGGAGGTTGGACCTGTTGCCCTTGGACAAAAGGATTCTGTGCCTGCTACTGCAAGACTTGACCGTGGCCTTTCCCTTGCAAGGGTTGACCACGTTGACATGAGTATAAGGGTTGCTCTTACCCGGGTTGACCTTGTTGCTGCAAGGGTTGACCTTGCGGCTATAAAGGATGTCCATGCGGCTACAGAGGCTAACCTTACGAAGGAATAGGCTGGGGGGATTGTGACGTATACTACATTTGCGACTACATGGTTTGATGCAACTATAGTGGGGGTTGCCCTTACGCTACGGCATCATTTGGCCTTACTTCTCCATGGATGGCCCTTGCTGCAACGAAGGTTGGCCTTGCTGTTGCTTGGATGGCCCTTGCTGTAATGAAGGTTTCACTTGCCACTGTAGGAGTTGCCCTTGCTGCTACAAAGGTACTTGAACAGTTCCTTGATTGAGAGGTTGAAATTTTTTTAATTATATTTGGCCATACCCACCGGGCGCGACAGACGGACCATGCTGGACATAAGGTCCAGGATGAGGGATGTTGGTAGATTAGCCATAGCTTGTGAACCATATGGAACATAAGGAGGTTAGTACTGACCTTGAGCCATATTGGGCTGCTAGTACTGGACGTGACTTGACCCAGATGGACCAACATTGGGTTGTTGGTACTAGACATGACTTGACCCAAGCAGACCAACATTGGGTTGTTGGTACTGGACATTACTTGATCTAGCAAGACCAACAGTCATAGTTTTGAATGACTAAGGTTAAGCTTTGTAATATTGTACATACCTTTGCTTTCTACAAATGTTTTCCATATTAAAAAATTAAAAAAATGCAAAGAGGGTGTGTCATAAAAGAAAAATCAAAGGAAAAAAGGAATGAGAAAAGGTAAAAAAAAATGAAAATATATGAACCCCAAAAAACAAAAAGAGACCATGAAAGTGAGCAAGTCTAAATGCCACTACTATCTACTATTATGCATAAAAATGATAATGTGCAGCTTGTTTTTCTTGCCACAATCCACAGTAATCAACTTGTTTAATCTTGATTATATCATGCTTTGAATTTTATGTTTATAGTTAGAGAATAAAATCTGACCAAACAGTTTAATATTGACAGATCATTAGATAGGTAGAGAAAATAAAAGGAGCTCATTAGTTTAATCTGAGCCCTTGGATGATATAAGGTTAGAAATAGATAGTTTGTTTTATTAAAGAAAAGATAGAATAAGGGTTTGCTAGCCTAAATGGACCCAAATAAATGAGGAAAAAATGTTAGAATAGGTAAATGGGTAAGTAGAAGAAAGGTTGCTAAACTACAAATTTGATTGGATCAAAACACATGCATCACGTTTAGACTCATATTTCAATATGCATGATCAGCCGTGAAAGCAAAAACAAAGGTTTGCAAGTTAATGTAATTAAATCCCCGTCATTCATTTTTCCCCTTACTAATTTCCTATCCACAAATATGCTCTAGCACTTTAAATCCTTCAATTCAAAGAGGCTCAGAGCATTTCTCTGACTTTTGGTGGGATCAGACCCTCGACTTAATAACTTAAGGACATCAAGTGCCAGAATCCCCTTCATAAAATCCATTCCCCACTCATTTCCCTAATAAAACCCCTTTTCCTAAGGTTAAACTTCATTTTTCCTAAGAAAAGTGAAAACCCCTATGTAAATCCTATTTCACTCAAAAAACCCACAAAATTACTTTATCCTAAGTGCCAAATGTATGAAATAAAATGCGCATATTTTACATTATGCTAAGGGTATAGTCACTCTGTTCATCCCTTTTCATATTAATTTTTAACTTAATTATATAAATCCAAAAATACCTTTTCTCGTATATTAATTAAATCCCCTATATAAATATTCCCACCCTTAGTTTTAATATAAACTATATAATTTACCCCATATCTCGACAAAACCCGCTTAATTTACCAAATCTCAGTAAACCTAAGTTAATCCCATCATTAAGTTCCACCCAATCCCCTAACCTCGTGATTAACCCCACATTAATCACAAATTCCCGTGATTAAGGCACATGGGCCCCCCCAAGCTCCCGTTCATTTCATCTGTGCAATTTTGCCAGCCGACTATCGTTCGATCAAGTACACCCTTGTCCAATGGTCCACAGTCATATCTGTCGCACCCGATGGACGACCATTACCTGCTCGATAAAGCAGTTTTCTTTGACCCCCCAATTGGTACGTGTCGTGCTCTGGGGTAGATCGGGTGACCCCTCTCAAATACCGCCCAACCTCCAAAAGTTGTGCGATGGCCTGGGAAACCACCTCCCCGCTCAACTTGCCAAACCACCTACTGTTCATTCATAAAATTTGTCACCAAAAAATAACCATTGCTCCATAAAAAGGCCGATAAGCCCTTTTTCACTCATTTTCTCTGCAAACTAGTGTGATTCCTGCAAATGTTGAATTCTCTCCTGAAGAAAGTTGCAGAGACCCCAGTCGACCTCTCAGTGCATACCAAATCAAGTCGAACCTCTGCAGCTGCCTCCAAATTTGCATATTATTCACCAAATTCCATGTATTTCACCACAAATTACCACTCGCCCTTTCAAATTCGGAAATTCTCAGCCTTGTACAGTGTTTCAATTAAGTAAAATTAATTGAATAAATACTTTAAATTTAAAAATCCATGGTCAAACCCTCTGAAAAATCCTAGTTGCTATGAAAAACTTCTGAATAAACCTTTAAAGCCAAATTTAAATCCACAAGAACTAAATTATGGCTACCCCTGTTGCCTTGGAAGTTAGACCTATCACAACTCCCCATTTGGACCTCGACCACCTTCCCTTGGATGACAGGGATTTCCAAATTAAGCTTACATCTACCCAAAACCTCCTCCTGAAAATCCATTATTCAAGTAGGGACAGATACCTCAACCATGCTAATGATATTTGCCTTTGGGAGTCAAATTTTCCCAAATACCAATTCCCACAGTTACATGTTTTCCCTGAAATTCTCCACCAATGCCATGCCAGTTACATTCTCATCTTGAGAGCTATTATGTCCCTTGACCAAAAGATTCTATTCACCATTACAGCTAATTCCATAAATAAAATGTTGCAACTCCTACCAGGACCAAACCTGACTCCACTCTCAATTGGAGATTTGTTAGACCAATATTCCAAGTTAAGTCCCTCTAGACTGGCCCATTTGTTCCAAGATTTGATTGTTGAGGAGCAGCACATTTCAAAAATCCCCCCCACCCCCACCCCCCCAATATGTTTATGCCATGTTCTCTGAAAGAGGCAAACAAATCATTACCATGATATCATTTGTCTTAGGCTGCTCCACTGATGAATTTGTTGATGAACTTGTCCTGGCCTTCATGTCAATTTATGCCCCAGGAAAACCTCCTACTATTTTGTAAAATTATGTTGAGTTCATAGCTGAGATAATGCATGAACAGTTCACCAGAATGCACAATGAGAGAGTGTTCAAATACTCATATGTCCTCTACCATATGTTCCTATACTATCAACGAGATACATTTCCTTTTGATAAAAATGAAATGTTGTATATTAAATGAAATGAAACCCACTTATCAGCTCTATGAAAGGGAGACTGAAACAGGATAGTCTGGCTCTGCAAAATGCTCCACATTGCTCATGTACATTACACAATATATAGTAATCACAAATTTAGGGAAGTTAGAACCATAACCTAAAAAGTAGAAACTAATTCCTATCCTAAGGTCTTTTGAACCGAGTCACTATTCTAAGATATTCTCCATTATCTCTAACACTCCCCCTTAATGGAGAAGGGGTACAAAAATATGCTTAACATCTCCCTAAACCTTTCAAACTTGATTTTTCCAAGAGGCTTAGTGAAAATTTCTGCAACATTATCACATGTATTGCAATATACCAAATGGATTTCTTTTGATTGCACTTTCTCCCTGACAAAGTGAAACTGTGTATCAATGTGTTTAGTGTTTTTATGAAACACCAGATTGTTAGCATGTTTGATTGAACTCTGATTGTTGCACTTGATTGTTGTTACCTCTTTCTGTTCTTCCCCAACATCCTAGAGAAGTCTCCGCAACCAAACTGCCTCACATGTTGCTTCACACATAGCTTGATACTCTGCTTTCACCGAAGACAAGCAAACTATGTTCTGTTTCTTTCTGCTCCATGTAATCGCCCTAGATCCAATGCTGAATGCATATCCTGTTATGGATCTGTGATCGTCTACATTTCTAGCCCAGTCTGAATCTGTAAACCATATCAATCTAACATCAAAGGATTCAATACAAATAATACCATAATCTACAGTACCTTATAGATACCTCAAAAAATGTTTCGCTACATTCCAATGAATTTCAAGTGGCTTGGACATATATTGACTTAGCACATTAACTGCATAATCCAAATCTGGTCTAGTAGTGGTTAGGTAGATTAGGCTCCCAACTAGCTATCTGTAAAGTGTTGCACCTACCTCTTTAGAGCCATCCTCACTTTGCAGTTTGATGTTCTACTGTAATGGTACTACTGTAGGATTACACTGATCCATCCTAAATATTTCTAATAGTCCTTTGACATACTTTCCCTAGGACAAAAATGTTTTTCCTGAATCTCTCCAGATCTCGAGACCCAAACAGTAGCTTAATTCACCAAGGTGTTTCATTTCAAATACCTGTGACATTTGTTGCTTGATTTCTTTGATTAGATATGTAGCATCACCTGTAATGATCAAATCATCTACATACAAAGAAATTAACACTATACACCCTTGTTCATCTTGCATGGTGTAAATATTAGGGTCATTTTTTCTTCTGTTGTAGCCAGCTTGTAGAAAACATGAATCAATTTTTTCATACCAAGACCTGGGTTCTTGCTTTAGTCCATAAAGTGATTTCTTCAATCTACAAACTAAATGTTATTTCCCTTTTTGGACAAACCCTTCTGGTTGCTCTAAATAAACCTCCTCTTTTAGTTCTCCATTTAAAAATGCAAACTTTACATCTAGTTGGTGTATCATCCAATGTTTCTTAGTAGCTAAAGCAATTAACATTCTGATAGTGTTTAGTTTAGCTATAGGGGTGAAGGTTTCTTCATAGTCTATACCTTCTTTTTGTGATTACCCCTTTGCTACCAATCTAGCTTTTAATTTTCTATGGTTCCATCTGCATTAATCTTTGGTTTGTATAACCATTTACAACCTATGGTGTGAACTTTCGTTCAACTAGTTCCCAAGTGTTGTTCCTGATTATTGATTCATATTCCTGTTCCATGGATGTTTTCCATTCTCTACATTCATTTCCTTCTTTATAGCTAGAAGGTTCAACCACATTCATCATACTAGTTATAAAATAATTTTCCCTATATCTTGCAGGAAATTTGAGCTTTCCTACCTAATCTCCTAAGTGGTGGGGTAGCCTCAAACCTTGTCTTATCATCATTCTCTTTTTTTTTCCTGCTGCTACTGTTGCTGTTGTTGTTGCCATTGTATCTGCTGCTGGCTATTGCTGTTCATCTTTTGCCTTTGTCTGCTGCTGATCCTGATTGTTTCCTGTTTCTTCACTTTCTTCTTCCACCAAGTATGGAGTATCCCATTCCTCATTGTGCTTATCAGATTCTCAACAATCTTGCTCATGGAATATGACATCTCTACTAACAAAAATTTTGTGAGTAGAGGGATTAAATAATCTATAAGATTTATATTGTGAACAATACCCTATAAAGGTACATCTGATGGCTTTTGAATCTAGTTTTCTTCTCTCTTCCTTTGGAATATGGGAAAATGCTTTAGATCCAAATACTCTTAAGTGTTTTACTGTAGGCTTAAATCTATATAATGCTTCATAAGGAGTTTTAAACTCAAGACTCTTTTTAGGAATCCTATTTTTCAAATAAACTGCAGTATTCAATGCTTAAACCCAAAAACAATTCAAAAGATTCTTACCTTTCAACATGCTCCTAGCACATTCCACTAGTGTTCTATTCTTTCCTTCAGTTACTCCATTTTTCCGTGGAGTATGGGGTACTGTGAACTGCTGCAATAGTCCATGGTATTTACAATACCTGATAAGGTCATCTTTCCTGTATTCTCCCCCTTGATCGGACCAGAGAATTTTTATCTGTTTCCTTGTTGGCCTTTCAGTCATGTTTTTGAACTGCTTAAAGTATTCAAATGTGTGACTCTTCTTACTCAAGAAATATACCCAAGGAAACTTTTTGCAATCATCAATAAACAGTAAAAAATATAGTGCACCTCCTAATGATTTTGTTTGCATGGGTCCACATAGGTCTGTATGCACTAATTCAAGTATATCCCTATGTTTCTTTTCTACTCGAACAGGGAATTCTTCTCTATGCATTTTTCCTAATGTACATGCATCACAATCATTATGTACTTGCTTTAACATAGGAAGATCTCTTACCATTTCCTTCTTCTGTAGTAACAACAAATCATTATAATTGATATGACCAAATATTTGATGCCATAGCTCTTCTGTAGTCAAACTCGCAGCTGTCAAGGCTCGAACTGGTGCAGGTCTTACATCCAACTTGTACAGACCTCCTGTTTGGATTCCTATAGAAATTGTCTTCATGCCATCTAACACATCTTTAATATAACAGTTAGATTTAAAAAATTCAACTTTAAGATCTTAATTTGTAATAATGGATACAAAAATCAAGTTATTTGTTATACTGGGCACATACATAACATTATAAATTTTTCGTATATTACCATTAGGTAAAATGACAGAAATTTTCCCACATCCTTTGATCTGATGAATTCTATTATCACCTAGGTAGATTTGTGCTCCATCGTTGATTTCTTTAAAATCTTCAAATGATTGCTTGTTCCCTGTCATATGTGTTGATGCTCCAGAATCTACATACCATATGTCTGCATTAACATTATCATCACGATCTGCCATGAACAATCTGAAATTTTGCTCATGATTATCATTTGCAAGATGACCTGCATGTCTTTTCTGCTTCTGTTGTTCTTCATGATATTTCTTCTTCCTGTACTCTCTAGCTATATGACCCAGTTTTTCGGAATAAAAACACTTAATTAAAGAGTTGTTTCTATTCGGATTCATACCTTGGGTCAGATTTGGTCTTTTTTGTGAGCTTCCTCTATTTTGTTGTTGCGGATTTCCTTTTCCTTTGTAGAATTTCTTTTCGCTATCAATGCAAGATCAACACTCTGGGGCTTCAAAATCGATCTTCTTTCTTCTTCTTTCATCAATATTCCTGTAAGTTCTTAAAAATTCGGGATTTTCTCTCTCGCATTATCCTAGTGATGAACGTTTGGTAGTCATTGGTCACATCATCCATGGTAATTGTTACAAGATCTGTATCGTCAACTGTATAACCAATGTCTGCCAATTTGTTTTTCAAATCTTTGATCCTTGCTATGAAGGCAACAAATGTTTCATTCTCCTCCATCTTCAGGGATAAGATCTCGCTCTTCAGAAATAGAAGATGATTTGTATTCTTGATCTCATGTAGATCCTTCAAAATACCCCAAATTTCGCTTGCTGATTTACATTCTATAATATGTGGTATGGTGCAGTATTTCATTGAGATCTTCAACAACGTCCTTGCTTTACCCTCACGCGTCTCCAAATCTAGGACTGATGCAAATCTAGCTACAGGCTTCTGTTCATCCCCATTTGCAATTGTCCAAGCACTTTTCACTTCTAGCAGAGTCTGCATCTTGAATTTCCAATTTGCATAATTGGAGCCATCGAGCTTGTTATGCTCATTCAAGCATGCTTCAAACATCTGATTATTCATCTTGGCGATTAAAACAAATTTGACAAGGAAAAAAAATGCTATATTTACCCCATATCTGTGACAAAGACAGATCACTGATCTTCAATGTTGTTTGAACTCGCAGAACACCCGCAGATCACCATGGCTTCCTTCACAACCTCGAGACAACCTTATGTTGTGAGCCTCTGTAGCCTTCTCCAAGATGCAACCTTCTCTCGGCCTCCACGGAGCCTCTTTGTTGTTTACACGGTAATCACAAATGTAAACCACTTATCTGAGAAATCGCTGCAACTATACACCTAATATCTGATACAGTGATGTTAATTATGATTTTGTAGTAATCTCGTTTATTCTCTTGAAACCTGTGACGATTTCAGTTTATTCGCACCCTCCTCTCAGCATATAGGTTCCTCAACCCTGATGCTCTAATACTATGATAAAAAATGCAATGTTGCATATTAAATGAAATGAAACCCACTGGTCAACTCTAAGAAAGAGAGTCTGAACCAGGAGAGTCTGGCTCTGCAAAACATTGTACATTGCTCATGTACATTACACAATATATAGCAATAATAGATTTAGGGAAGTTAGAACTATAACCTAAAAAATAGAAACTAATTCCTATACTGAGGTCTTGTGAACCAAATCACTATTCTAAGATATTCTCCATTATCTCTAACACCTTTTTCCCTTCAGAAGCTGGATACCAAAGGCCAGCCTAGGTCTGTCATTTTTTGGACCCCACTGTTCCATAAGTTTCAGTCACCATATACCTATTCAGATTTCATAGATTCTTTTGTTCATCCAGTCATGACTATGCTGACAGGAAGCCCTCCACCCAGGATAAGTGCAGAGATAAAAAAGGTCCTTTAGTTGTCTAAACAAAGCAAAGTGGGAGATTGGTACCTTTACCAAAACAACATAGGGATAGGAATTTATGGTTGCCAACTTGGACCATATAAACTACCCAAATACCTCCCCATGAGGTTATTTTCTCTAGAGTACTATAGAAAAATAATGAACATTGATGAGATAAATTTTGTCTCAGCAAAGAAAAGATCACAATTAAAAGTAAAAAACCAGTTAGACCCCTTCATCTGCAATTCTAGAGAGGCAGGGGAGGAAACAGACCAAATTTTGCAGCAAATGATGTTCCAAAAGAGTTTCTTGTGGAGGTATGACCCTCAAGAATTTATGACCAGATTGATAAAGAAGGCCAAGTTGGGACCTTATATTCACCACTCCATACCAAAAATATATAGATATGCCAATCAATATAAGTGGGTGGAGAGCACTCTTGTAGACAGAGACAATACAAAGGTAGATGTAGAGAATGCCTTATGTGACTTAGAAAGACAATTTGATGAGAGCTTGTTTCTGTAGGTACTTGAATAACAAGAAAAAGCCATGAACACCCCTCCTATCATGCAGACTCCTCAGAATGAGGAAAAGAACTCTAAAAGGACCAGGGAGGAACCCTCAAGTTCAGGAATGGACACGTCAAATATACAATATGAGACCAGTTAGAGCAAAAGACCTAGGCTAAATCCTGTTTCAGAGCAGGAAGACACAAAAGGCTCAGTAGAAATAACTGATATTGAGCTAGACAGAAGTAAAGTCACAACTCTATTTGAGGAAACACAGGGACCATCCACATCACAGACCCAAATTTTGGAAAGTTAGCTAAGTGTAGAAGTATCCTCATTCAGTAGGCCTACTGATCAGGATAAAGATATAAAAGATAAATATAAAGATATCAAGATGAGAAATGAGAAACTAAAGGCCCAAACTTATGCTCAATATCTCAAACTCACACCTACCAATCAGACAAGGTTGATGTCAGCTTTCGACATCAAAGAGGGAAAACTATAGATGTCCTTCATAAAACTAACTGCTCAACAACCAATGACGACAATAGATTACAAGACAATTGATTTTGAAGTGATGACAAGGGATATTCCTCCCATAGACAAAATTGAGTTTCATAAACATATTGGAGAAATGATTTACTCCACCCTTACAGGTAAAGCCATAGCTGCCCATCAACTGCAGAATTCATTGAGCAATATCTCAGCCCAATATTAATTAGAAAATGCCTCCTCATAGGCCAAGGATACTAGAATCAAGTCTTTGGAAGACTTAGTGATTGAATTGGGAAATGATACCAAAGATATCAAAGCCACTGAACGAATGATAAAGAAGAAAAATGATGACATTGCTGCACTGGAAAAACAATTAAAGATACCTCAGCTGCACCATCCCCAAACACAGGAGGCCTTAGAGAGCCAAACTAGACATGAAGAGTTGATGAACTTGGTCCTAAAACTTAATTATTAGTTAAAGGAGATAGAGAAAGAATTAGACACTTTAATTCAATTGAAGCAAAATGATAGTGCCACTACATCTACAAATGTCATCCCAACGGTCTCAATAGCAGTCCCTTCAATGCTGGCAGCCTTGTTGGCTCCCACAGCTCCCATGCTTACAGCACAACTAGTTTCAACAGAGTCTACATCAACAAAAACTGCATTAAGAGAAAAGGAAACAGAGTTGGTTAGAGCCATGGAGGAAATGTCTATTTAGGCTACAGAAATGAACAAATTTAAAGAAAAGGTGACAAGCTTGGAAATAGATTGTAAGATTTCGAAGATCATGCACAAGGAAGAAGTGCAGAAAGCTACTAGAATGAATGAAAGATTAAAGGCCAGGGAGAAATATCTAACACTAAAGGAACCCCTTGGGAAAGCCAAGGAACTATTATGGGCCAATATCATTGAATTTGTTAATGATATTTGGCCATCCATTCAAGTGATTTTTGACAGATAGATTTGATAAACATAGCTATAGAAGCTATCCAAAAAGTCAAGAAAGAACTAGGAGACATTCCTGAAGATGCTACCAGACTTATCCACTTCCTCAACAGTAAAAGCAAGTATGAGCTTTAGGAATTGGATATAGAGGATATGACAGAAACAATTTTGGAGATAAGAAAGATCCTTTTTAAGAGAAACTTAATGTTAAACTTGGAGGACAAGTGTCAAAATATGTAGGTAGCAATCGATAGATTTATGACCAAGTTTCAAATTTTGAGACAGAAAGGGTTACCCAATCCCTTGGTCATAAATGACAAGCTCATGACACAACAAGATTATGACAACAAAATCAGAGAGCTAGCTAAAGAACATGCCAGTACATCATCGATAAAGGGATTGCCAATAGGTAAAGTTCTTTACCAAACATTTGGAAACCTGTTTTTCCTCTAGCATGAGGTGAAACACCTATTCATCATTAGGCCTAATTTTGCTAAGTACACCGAGACAGATGAGATATATAGGAGGATGTTGAAAATCAAGTTACCTGATGCTAAATTATGGGAAAAATTGACTGATTTACAATAGTAAAATGTAGTAAAAAGGTTAATGTACAGTCAATAGGGTAAAAGGTAAGGGAAGGTTAACATGATTAAAGATTATCAGGGTCAAAGTGTATCATATGAAAGCCTAAAGTGAATGTAGCTTCCAGTGTGAAAAACCAAATAGCAAGGCAACATAAAAGGCTAGAAACCCAACTAGAAAGGCCAGCAACACCAAAATACTAGGGACAACATGAAGTAGTTCAATAACTGTCTCTACCTTCTAGCAAGAAGATAATTTTATTTCCTAGATTAAATCTCACGTTAGTTTGGGATATTTTGTAATAAACTTTTGTATAAATACTTCACAATTCGAAGTATGTAGGGTGGATTCTTAGACATTTCTATAGACTTATTGATTAGAATGTGTTAGGCCACTATACCACTAGTGTAACCCCTTATTGTTATTAGTAAAACCCACTCATTATATTGATGTTCCCATGTAGTGCCCATATTGTTACTATTGTGCCCCATAGAAGCCCACTATTGTTATTATTGTGCCCTTACATTATTATTGTTATGTAGGCTCTGATTATGTTATGACCCCTTAGACTCCTATATATAGAGAGGAGGTCTTTTCATTTGAATCATCGAAGAATTGTTCATTTATGGTAATGTAAAGGAGGTTTGCCCCCTCGAAGAGGCTGGAATTCTAAGGCATGATCTATCTTTTCTATCTTTTCTTGAGCTGGTTTCATAACATTTGGTATCAGAGCTTTGGATTCTAGGGTTTTGCTGCTCCAAACAGGTCATCGTGGCATTTTCGCATTGGTCTCATATCTCTCATGAATATCATATGACGAAACTCATTGTCTGTAGAAGTTGATGACGGTAAATGGGCAATTACAACAGCAGGTGGGATACCTCCACTTGTCTAGCTACTGGAATTTGGATCCCAGAAAGCAAAAGAGGATGCTGCACTTTTGTTAGGAAATTTATGTTCTCATAGTGAAGAAATTCGTGCTTGTTTTCAAAGTGCAGATGCTGTTACAGCCCTCTTGTGGCTCTTGAGAAATGCTGGTCCAAAGGGACAAGAAGTTGCTGCTAAGGCGCTTAAGCATCTTATTAGAGATGCAGATGCTGCCATTGTTAGCCAGTTGGTGGTTTTACTGTGGGGAATAAACCAAACTCAAAAGAAAATGTGATAATGGTGTTGGGTTGCTTACTTTCAGTGGCATCTCATGAAGAGCTCATACAGAAAGAAGGTGCTGCAAATGAAGGTCTCCAATCACTAGTTCAGATGCTTGGTTCTTCTGAAGAGGAAACTCAAGAAAATGCTGCATCAGTTCTTGTTGATGTATTTGGTGTAAGAAAAGATATTTGTGAAAATCTTTCAAGGCTAGAAATCATCAACCCTTTAATCAAGTTATTAAATATTGGAACTGAGCGCATTGCTATGCAGTCAGCTCGAGCACTTGCAACACTTTTCTCCTCAACTGAAACTAACAAAGATATGGTCTATATTGCTAGTGGTGTAGTCAAATCATTAATTGAACTTGGGAAGTCTTCAAGCATTTCTACCGCAGAAATGGAAATCAATGCACTGGTTAGTCTTCTATCAGATGCCCAAATTGCTGAGCAGGCTTTAGTAGAGGATATCATTCCATCATTGACAAGAGTCCTCAGGGATGGTACAAAAGGGGGAAAGGGACATGCAGCAGGTGCTCTTGCTCGATTTCTGAGTCATATGCCTGTTGATGATGTGCTTATTGAATGTATTCATCACTGTGGTACAGTTGTTGCTTTGGTAAATTTTTTGGCTTCTACTGATCTAGACAATGTAACGTCATCAGATGCTTTAGAAGCTCTTGCCATATTGGCTAGAGTGAAACAAGGTGGAGGTCCTGCTATTCCAACATGGGCAGTCCTTGCTGAATTGCCTAACAGCTTGGAACCATTGGTGAAGTGCTTGGCCATTGGACTTCCACTAGTTCAAGAAAAGGCAATTGAGGTTCTTTGGAGACTGTGCGAGGACCAGTCTATAGTTCTTGGAGATTTGGTGGTAGAAATGCCAAGATGTATTGTTGCTCTGGAAAATCGAGTCATATATTCTTCTAGCTTAGAAGTGAAAGTTGGAGGAACTGCTCTTCTTATTTGTGCTGCCAAGGAACACAAGAAAATAGCGTTGGATACTCTTAATGAATATGGGCTCTTAGCACAACTTATTCACTCTCTTGTGCGCATGATGAAGCATGCTATGAAAATGAAGGATTTGACAGATGATAAATTTGAAGGTCGCACAAACCAGGGAGGACATTTTCAAGAAAGAGAAACAGTCACAGAGCACGATTCTACATCAGCATTGGGAGGAACAGTGCAATGTGGTTGATATCAATAATTGCTTCCTTTAATAGTGAAAGTAAAGTGGCCATCATGGAGACAAGTGCAAACGAGGTGTTAATTAAAAAACTGGCAAATTTTTCTTCAAGTGCACATCAAATAGAAATGGAGGATGGTGGAGGTACATGGGTCAGCGCATTGCTATTTGCTATTATATTCGAAGAAAGAGATGTTATTCGAACTAGTGCTACAATACGTGTAATACCATCTATTGCCATGTTACCGAGGTCCGATGAAATGATTGATAGGTATTTTGCTGCTCAAGCATGGACTAGTCTTGTTTGCAATGGAAGCAGGGGAACACTTCTTGCGGTTGCAAATTCAGGGGAGTGAGGGGCTTAAGCCATGAACAGTGGCGTTCATTTAGCTCTGAAAGGAAGACTGTGTTTTTGAAATTACACAGCAGTTTCGTAGCGCGCTACGAAACTACTGTAGCTGCATGTTACAATTCGGTTGATCAATTATGATTGAAAAATTGACAAATCTTTTTGAAATATTTTGTCATCACATATGTACATGGGAAAGGCTTACAACACATAAAGGACGTGGCACTCTAATAGATTTTTGGGTAATCAAAGAGGATCAACATGGTTAATGAATTCCGAATATCTTTGAGAAAACCAAAAGCATAAAAACAGGGGCAGTTCCCTATTTCTTAGCAGCATTGAAGAGATAAGACAGTAAGGGCCAGAAAAAGGCCTTAAACATCCATCAAGGCTAAAGCTAAAGGAAACCACTTGTCAGAGAATGAATCTTGATTGTAATAAATGCTATGTTCAGCATGATGTAGAGATAGAATCCTAATTGTCTTAGGTCTCTTAAACCACTAGTTAGCATCCAGTTGTATTTATTAGTTTTAAAGGTTAATAGGTGTCATCATAGCAAGGAGAATTCGAGTTCCCCTCATGCTGGAGGAGGAATCTCAAGAATTCTATATATAGGAGAGAAAGCAAGGTACTAAAGGTTGGAAATTGATAAAAAAGAGCTCTGATATTTGGCTTATGTAAAGACTCTGTTTTTTTTGGTAATACAATATTGGCTCATGCTTCTCAAGAATCATAGAGATTTCAATGTATGAGTTTCTTTTGTTGTCTTTTCATGTTATCTACAATGTTATGAGTATTTGATTACTTAGAAATCGCTTACAGTGTTCTAATTTCGTTCATATACTCATAAACTGCCTTCTATGTGTTTGGTGTACTCTACATATGTTGAAACCTAAATGCCTTGACTTTTATGCAAAGCCAACCCTACTGTGAATACTAAATAACGTATGACTCCATAAGCCCAATGGATACTTGTTAGTTTTATTTCCACCATCTTCATTTTTAAATGTTTCACCAGAGTTAGCCATCTTGATCATAATAAAAAACCTTTAATCCTTTGAGAGAGCCCTCTCAGGCTAAGGAGGCTAAGCCTTAGCTAAAAGATTGGTTTGAAATAGTTACTTGAAGTCTTCCTGGTCTGCAGCCTTCCAGGGCCTAATTTTGAGATAACAACATGTATCTCCATATAGGTATAGTCTTACTTGGAATGTTTCAGCTAGACAGAGGGATAAAATAAATTCACGAGTTTCGGAGCTTCGGATATTGTGGGAAACCTACTTCTGATTTTTTGATTCAGCTCAAGGCAAATCGAACTCCTAACCTTGGTCGAATTCTTTCAATCAGAGAGGAGAAATAATTGAGATGAAAAATAGCAGTAGTAACAATGCTGATGACACTTTAGCAATGGATGGAATATGGATGAGTGTTGAAGATTTTTACTAACATTGGCTTGCTGCTACTGATTACAAGAGTCAGAAAAACAACTAGAGGAAGCTAATTCTTTTGCAGGTTCATTTTAAGGCCAAAGCTTGAACAGGAATGCATATTTTATATTGAGGCCACAACGAAAACTAGGAATGGAGATAGCAATATAAGCTGGTTTTTTTTTTTTTTTTTTTCGATCTGAGCTGGGTGAGTAGGATAGGATCCAAGTCGTGATAATTCTAGAGATGCCCATGTGGTCGGTTTTTTTATTGGATGCTTGTAACCTGTTAAACCTTGAAACAGCTGTGGAATTCTCAACTAGCTACGGAATCAGGGCACTTTCTGTAGCTAAGTTGCAAAACCTTATTAAAACAGGATATAGTGTTTTGAGGACCACAACAAACCATAACCAGTCAAGTTTGGACAATTTTAACCTATCAAAGCAGTTGGGTTTCAATTTTTTTTTTTGAATCAATTGAAATGATGTAGTTTATTTTGTCTCTTTTTTTGTTTTTTAACAGAACAATTCTTTTTCTGTTCCTCTAGATCACACAAAGTGCAGGAGGAGAGCATACTCAAGAATTTTTTTTTTTTTTTTACATAACAATCCTTTTTCTGATTCTCCAGATCACACAAAGTGCAGGAGGAGAGCATACTCAATAATTATTAATTTTTTTTTTTAGATGTAAGAAATAAGGTCTCCTAATTACACTTCCCCGACAACGACGCCAAAATGTCTAGTCAATTTAACGTCTTAAATTGCTCTACATAAATTATCAAT
>APFE031193637.1:15128-44885 GCA_000404065.3 Pinus taeda | reverse complement strand
ATCTAATCTACTTACATTCTACAAAGCAATATTTACAAAATGAAATCTAATCTACTTACATCCTAATGTGCTCCATGACATCTACTTCACATCTCCTTCCATGTTGAGAACATCAAAGCTTTATTCAATTTCTTCAAAAGTGCAAAGTACAACAAAGTTCTCCAAGGCTTTCAAAAGCCATCAAGGAAGAACTACACTAGAAAGACTAAAAAGACTTAAAAGACTCTCATAAGCTAAGCTTAAGAAACTAACAAATGAAGGAGAGAGATTTCCTATTTATACAAAAAGATGAGAGCCATCTCATTAATGATAATCCATGAATCTCTCCCTCTACCTCTAGAGTCCTAATAAAAATAGGAACTGATAAGACACATGTCTTTTTAGAGTTACAATACAATTAGGAGATGTGACACATATCCTCATGATCCCATGATTCTTTCCACTCAAATTCGAATTTGGCCTTAGAGTGCCACATAAGGGTCTTCTAAAAGCCTCCTTTCAACCTACACATGTCAACAATCTCAACCCATTGGTTAGGTATAAGCTTATGCACATTATTTCCTAATTTTTAACCACAAATTCACTTAAAAGGCTTAGAATTAATAAAGATTGAAAAAACATAAATGTGGCCCAATGATAATGAAAGTGGGATGAATGTGGTGACATAGTAGTGAAATTGCCATTAGGGAATGCAAGCTCTAAGGTACTGGAAGGGAGTTTCTTGGTCAAATTCCTGGATGATGAGTTGAAGTCGACAAGAATTGACCATGTCGAAGGAGGGCCATGATGTATTCCACATCATCGACATGAGACAAAGGGGTGCAAATGATTTCAGATGATACAAAGAATCAAGAGTAAGTGTAACCGCAGAGGGACGACATTATTCCAGAGTTTGGCAACTTTTGTATCCATATGATTGGTGGTCACAAGGGCATGGTAGAGATCAAATGGAAGGAAAAAATGAGCAGCCCAATCTAGGAAGTTCAAATGGAAAGGAGGATATCCCAACCCAACACAAAGAAAAAAGTGTCATGTTCAAGAGTGAGCCGTCTTGCCTCTACTCTGCTATCTTGCCCTTTGAACATTCCCTTTTGTGAGTTAATTCTAGTTCTTCTTCCCTTCTGTTGACTCCATATCCCAATGGTCTAAAGACATCATTCTATCCATCTGTTTTAAGGAATCCACCATCGAATCTTTAATACAAATAAAAAGCCCCCCGGAACATTCATAACTAGCCTGGAATCCCTGCAAACAAAGCTAAACCACATAAAGAGAGCCCTCTCTAATCCATAGGTTGGCTAAAGCCTATGTTTAAAAGTTGGTTTGTGGTTACCTCTGTCATTTTCTTTCTTCTAGTAACTTCTAGAGAAAATTCTGAGTGATAACATAGTGGAAACCATACTGAGGATTGTCAAATCATCAGTCCTAATAAAGCTTTAAGAAGATTCTAAATCTACATTCTGAGCCTCTTAAAGTCATTTGTTAGAAGTTATCTTGAAAAAATCTCACAAAAACAATTAAAGAGAATTGAAATTCTGGCTTCTAGGAAGACTTATTTTACTAGGGCTAATCCAGATCCAAACCCTGCCCAAGTAGTTGATAATCCTAACCTAATTTCAAGAAAATCCAAAAAAGAAGAGAGTTTGGTTACCTAGATACCATTAGTTAAAGCTAATTCATGTCCTGATGAGTGGTTATTTTTAGAGGAACTTTCCTTTGATGTGCCATTTTAACATTCATTATTTCGAACAAAACCCGAAAATGCACTCAGTGAAACTATTGTAGATCCTAATTTTATTGCAGACCTTGAAGTTCAACAAGCCAATAAATCCATTGATGAATAAATTTTGAAATCTCCACAATCATCCATTAATACTGCCACAACCCCTGAGCTTTCTGAATAAACATCCATTACTTTGAGTTCACCATTGTTCCCTTCAACTTCATCAATAATACCCTCTGAAGTCCATTCTTCACCACCATTTATGCCTACTTTCCCTCACCAACCTATCATTACTCATTCATCACCTACTAGTCCTAGTTCTTCATCCACTATCGCATCATCTCCGAGTACCTCAAACCCACATCTTAGCCCCTCCCAACTTAGAGCCATGGAAAATAGATATGCTCCTCTTGTTTTACCTACCCAACTTGGTGCTATGCCAGCAGACTACTAAAGTGAAATTGTTTAAATTGAAGGCACAAGACATTACACTACACAACAACATGTCAACAATATAACAAATTACTTTGAGTTGCACGAGATTGGCATAGATAATGTTCAAATGAGACTCTTTGCCCAGACTTTAGCTAGTGATGTTAGGAAATGGTTTAGAGCATTTCCTGCTAATAATATTGATAGTTTAGATGCATTTCACCAACAATTTTTGAACAGATGGGAAAAGAAAAAGAATCCCCTACAAATCCTTTCAGAATATGAGAATATTAGAAGAGGACCTAATGAAACTGTTGAAGATTACTGCACTAGATTCAATAATATATATAATGCCATCCTAGTTAATCTTAGACCCCCACCTAACTTAGCATTAATAGAATTCCCTGATGGTTTTGACACAGATATGGCAGACCAACTTAGGGAAAGAAACCCCCCAACATTAGAAGAAATGCAAAGTGTAGTTGTTAGTGTAGAGGCTAATTTGTTAGCTAAAAGGGCTAGAGTTAGAAACGAAAAAAGAGGAATTGCTAAGGATGAAACTTCACCATCTGACATTAAAATAGATAGTTTAGCCAAAAGTATGGAAAGACTATAGAATAGGGAACATACAAAGGAAACCGCAATGGGATAACCAACAAACACCTCTATTTAGAAACCCAAATTTTAGAAAAAACTAAAACATTGGGAAAAATGGACCAGATTAGAACATTAGGCCTCCTTTTCAAGAAAATTATGCAGCGACATCCCATCTAGAAGATCCATAACAAGATACACAAATTAACCTAAAGGGATTTAATGATGAGGACACTGTTTTTCTAACCCAAGATGTGCAGGAACTGCATATGCTGCAAAAATTTTAGATACAATCTGGAGAATCATTTGATTACAAATAGGGATATGATTCTACCATTTTTGAAGTACATAAATAGTATAATCTAAGAAGAAAAAAGAATGATGATGTTCATGACCAAACTAAGAAAAGAGTGCAAAGTCAACCCAAGAAAATAAAAGAAGCCCCTGTTTCAAAGATCCTCCAAATTCTCCCTAGGCAGAACCCAAATCTTTTTTGGCCCCAAAATTGTAGATATAACCTCTGATCAACCTTCTGTTGATCTACCATCCATTTCAATTCCACCCAAGGAACCAGTGGACAAAGCTCGAAACATCAGATTTGAAAGTCCACATAAGGAGATCCCCAATAATGGAAAAGAAGATAAGCCTACTCAAGTTCCTACTACAAAAATTCAAAACCTTCAAACAAAAAAGTCTCTTTTCCATTCAATTGGGGAGCAGAGATAGCAAAGCTAAAGATTTCAATTCCTTTAACAGAACTAATAAAAAATGAAACTTACAAATCACAGATAAACCAGACCTTAAACATTGCTGAAAATGAGGATTCAGTCAACTTGCTTGATGACGAACCAGAACTCATATTTGGTCCAGATGTTAATGGCAAACCATTAGAAGGAGGAATTCCACCTTTTTATATCAACCTTAGTATCCATGAAAAAATTCTACACAATGAGATGTTGGATTCTGGGGCCTCTCACAACTTAATGCCCAAATCAGTGATGGAGAAACTAAACCTAGACATTACAAGGCCTTACAAAGACTTATTCTCATTTGACTCCAGTCAGGTAGAATGTCTAAGATTTATTAAAGACCTGTGTGTCACTTTAGTACAATATCCTACCAAAAGCATCCTTATTGATATTGTAGTTGCTAACGTCCCACCAAAATATGGCATTTTGTTATCTAGATCATGGGGAGCCAAACTTCAGGGATCCTTACAAGTAGATATGTCATATGTAACAATATCTATTTTTGGATGACCTAAGAAACTACACCGAGAAACCTTAATGAAATATATGGTAAGTAGCCAGGATCGTCCTCAAAACTTTCCCATCTACTCCATACACTCATATATTGATTCCTTTATCCTGTATAATGTTGATCAAACACAAGATTTTTTTTTAAACAGTACTAATACAAAACCAAAAGAAATTGCAGTTTCTACACAAAACAAAACTAACCAAACTACAGAACTGTTCAATGAACAAGATGGTCAAATTGCTGTAAATAAGGAAAAGTTTGTTGCACCAGATAGTAAAAATTATGATGATGAGATATTATGGAATTCAGAATTTGATGGATTAGTCAATTGTTTAGGAGCAGGAGCAGGAGTGTGGATATATAATTTGGAAAATAATCACTCAGAAGGCCATGCAGATAGATTGAATTTTAAATGTACCAATAATATAGCCGAGCATGAAGCATTAATTTTAGGTCTTAAGTTAGTTAGGAATCTAGGATCTAAAAGAGTTTATGTCATGGGAGACTCTGAACTAATTATAAAATAGATTGATTTTGTATATATGACAAAGGACCCTAGATTAAGTTGTTATAGAGGAACTATCATAGAAATACTTAACACTTTCCTGGAGACAAAGCTTCTAGTCATCCCTAGAAAACACAATATGCAAGCCCATAGATTAGCAATGTTTTCCATCACCTGCAAGTTACCCTTCCAACCTAACCATCAATACACTGCTGAAGTTAGGCATAGACCTGCAATTCCAGATAATTTGAAGAATTGACAAATATTTTCTAATGACGAGTAGATAAATAACTTTTTACTTTCAGAAGAAGAGTTTGTAAATAAAAATATAGATACTAATACATCCATAGATCCTGACACTAAGGATGGGATAGAAATAAATGAGATAGAAGGTGACAAACTATATAGAGTCAACCAAACTAAATTTACTAAATTAGATGCAGATAACTTAGAGAAAATTGAGATTGATGAAATAATCAGTGAAGAAACCAAAGTAATTAATCTCAAAGATAACTTCTTACCAAAGGGATTAACCCCTCTGGAAGATTTATTTGATTCAAATGATGTTCCTAGGAAACCTAAAATGGAACCATTAATGTCTGATATAGAGGAATGTAATATAGGCACCGATGAAAATCCTAAACTGATCAAACTTTCAAAATCATTACCTCCAACTGAAAAAGTAAAATAAATTTAGTTGTTGAAAGAATTTAAGGATGTCTTTGCTTGGAGTTATGAGGACCTCAAATACTATGACAAAAACATCATCCAACACACAATTCCTATTAAAGCAAATAAAAATCCTTTCAAACAAAAACTTAGAAGGATCAATCCTGTCTTATTACCTGCAATTGAGAAAGAAATTCAGAGGATGTATGATGCCAAAATAATTGCACCAATTAGACTTTCTGATTGGGTCTCAAACTTGGTTCCAACTAGAAAGAGAACTGGTGAGACCAGACTCTGTATGGATCTCAGAAACCTCAACAAAGTGTCACTAAAAGGAAATTACCCTCTCCCCAAAATGGACCACATTTTATAGAGAGTAGTTGGATCAACCAAAATCTCATTGTTGGATGGGTTTTCTAGTTACAATCAAATCTTGGTTCATCTTGATGACCAACCCAAAATTGCCTTTACTACTCCCTAGGGCACATTTATGTACGTGAAAATGCCTTTTGGGCAATGAATGCAGGAGCCACTTTACAAAAGGCTATGGATATAACCTTCGCAAAAGAAATTCATGATTTCCTTGTGATATATCTAGATGATATTACTGTATTTTCAAAATCTGACAATCAACATTTGGATCATCTAAGACAAGTTTTTATTAAATGCAGGAAATTTGGAATCTCCTTGAACCCCAAAAAGTATTTGTTTGGGTTAGAAGAAGGAAAGTTTTTAGGTCACATAATTTCAAAAGATGGCATAACAATAGACCCTGCGAGAATAGAAGCCATCCTGCAAATACACCACCCTAGGAACATTAAAGTTACAAGATTTTTTAGGAAAAACTAATTTTCTTAGAAGACTTATATCTAATATGGTAGAGTTAATTAGATCACTAAACAACATGCTGAAAAAGACTCCACCATAAAATGGACAGTTGGGGCTAAAAAATCCTTTGAAGACATTAAACTAGCCTTGACTAAAACACCTATGTTAATCAGTCCTAAATTTGGCAGTTATTTCATCTTGTTTTCCTTTCCTTCCAAGCATACAATTGTTGCAGTTCTATTGCAAAAAAATGAACCTAAGAGATGCCCCTTGAAATATAATATAATGGAAAAACAAGCATTGGCTTTAGTCAAAGCCATTAAGGACTTTAGGGTATACATCTTATATTCTCATATAGTAGCCTATGTTACTAATTCAGTAGTTAAATACATCCTAACTTAGGATGGTCCTGATGGAAATAGGGGAAAGTGGATTGCTACTATTTTAGAGTATGACATAGAAATCAAACCTACTAAGTTAATTAAGGGCCAAGGTTTAGCCAAGCTCATGGCTGAATCGATCTGTCAGGCCTTGGATATAAACTTTATTGAAACAATAGATAATGAAGAGGAGATGGTGAATCCACTAATCAGCCAGGTCTTTATTGAATCACCTTGGTATGCTAATATTATTTATGTTTTACTGAACTTACAAGCTCCTCCTAAATTATCTAGGACTAAAAGCAGGTTTTTGAAGATGAAATCCTTAAAATTTTGTATATTAGACGATGCTCTGTTTTGGAGAGATCATGAAGGTATTCTTCTCAATTGCTTATTAAAAGAAGAATATGACAATGTTTTGCAAGAGTTTCATGTAGGTGACTGTGGAGGACACCTTTACTGGAATACTACTACAGATAAAATCCTTAGAGCTAGTTTCTACTGGCCTGCCTTGTTTGCTGATGTCAAAAAGTATGTGACCTCCTATCACACATGTCAAATTTTTTAGGGGAAGAAAATGCTCTTACCTTTACCCCTCAAGCCAATCTTTGTAGAAGTACCTTTTCAACAATGGGGTTTAGACTTCATTGGTGAAATTCACCCACCCTCATCTGCCCAACACAAATGGATCCTCATAGCCACAAACTACTTCACAAAATGGATAGAGGCCATATCTTCGAGGCAAGCCACAAACACTATTATAATAACCTTCCTTGAAACCAATATTCTATCAATATTTGGATGTCCAACTAAGCTCATTACTAATAATGAAACAACCTTTAAATCCAAAAAAATGATAGATTTCTGCAATAAGTATCACATCACCCTTGGCCATTCCATAGCCTATTACCCTCAAGGTAATGGATTGGAAGAGTCCTCAAACAAAACACTTATAAAAATCATCAAGAAGTTACTAGAGGACAATAAGAGAACTTGGAATAAAAATCTAGTCAATGCCTTATGGGTAGACAGATTGACTACTAAAAAATCAATTGGTACTTCTCCCTATCAACTAGTTTATGGGATGGACACTGTCTTTCCATCCTCTTTGGGAGTACTAGTAATGAAGATACTTCAAGAATTGCAGGTTGAACTAAATAGTATCCAAATAGAATCAACCAAAATATTCATCTACAACAAACCAGAGAAGAGGTCTACATCAGGTCTCAAGTTGTGCAGGAAAGGGTTAAAATTTTTTTTGATAAGAGAACCAAGGCTGAAGATTTCTACCTTGGTGAAAAGGTGCTCAACTGGGATTCAAGGAGGGAAGACAAAGGTAAACATGGGAAATTTGATTTCCTATGGAAAGGTCCCTATGTCATTTATGCTTACAAATGAAATAATGCTTTCTTCCTGAGAGAAATTGATGGTACAGATGCAGAAGGTGGGCTAGTGAATGGTCGGATGCTAAAAAATTACTTTGAAACAAGTTACTAATTTTTCATTTACCATTTGTACATATTCTATTTTAAAAAGTCTAGTTTGGATTGTGTGGTGATCGTTGAAGTTGAAGCTCGAAGAGAAGGCTCTAAGCTTTAAAAGATTTACTCATAAGTATCAATAATGCAGATTCACAAAGGGACACTTTGTAAGGTAACATCAGTAACAATTCAAAGGCTACTGATATTTAGAGTTCTTGACATTTCACAAGGAAATTCCATCCCCAAGTGGAGCCACTGTTAGGTTCCTATACTAATAGGAGTCATAATTTTGAATGACTAAGGTTAAGCCTTGTAATATTGTACATACCTTTGATTTCTACAAATGTTTTCCATATTATAAAATTAGAAAAATGTAAAGAGGGTATCTCCTAAAAGAAAAATCAAAGGACAAAAAGAATGAGAAAAGGTAAAAAAAAATGAAATTATATGAACCCCAAAAATAAAAAAGAGACCATGAAAGTGAGCAAGTCTAATGCCACTAATATCTACTTTTATGAATAAAAATGATTGTGCGCAGCTTGTTTTTCATGCCACAATCCATGGTAATCAAACTGTTAATTTTGATTATATCATGCTTTGAGTTTTATATTTATAGTTAGAGAATCAAAATTTGACCAAACAGTTTAATCTTGGAAGCTCATTAGATAGGTAGAGAAAATAAAAGGGGGTCATTAGTTTAATCTGAGCCCTTGGATGATATAAGGTTAGAAATAGATAGTTTGTTTTATTAAAGAAAAGATAGAATAAGGGTTTGCTAGCCTAAATGCACCCAAATAAATGAAGAAAAAAATGTTAGAATAGGTAAATGGGTAAGTAGAAGAAAGGTTGTTGAACTACAAAGTTGATTGGATCAAAACACATGCATCATGCTTAGATTCATATTTCAATATGTATGATCAACTGTGAAAGCAAAAACAAATGTTTTCAAGTTAATGTGATTAACTCCCCATCATTCATTTTTCCCCTTACTTACAAATTTCCTACCCACAAATATGCTCTAGCACTTTAAATCCTTCAAGTCAAAGAGGCTCAGAGAATTTCTTTGACTTTTGGTGGGACCGAACCCTCGACATAATGACTTAAGGACATCAAGTGCTAGAATCCCCTTCATAAAATCCATTCCCCCCCTTATTTCCCTAATAAAACCCCTTTTCCTAAGGTTAAACTTCATTTTGCCTAGGAAAAGTGAAAACCCTATGTAAATCCTATTTCACTCAAAAAACCCACAAAAGTACTTTATAGTAAGTGCCAAATGTATGAAATAAAATACGCATATTTTACATTATGCTAAGGATATAGTCACTCCGCTCATCCCTTTTCATATTAATTTTTAGCTTAATTATATAAATCCCAAAATACCTTTTCCCGTATATTAATTAAATCCCCTATATAAATATTCCCACCCTTAGTTTTAATATAAACTATATAATTTACCCCATATCCTGAAAAACCCACTTAATTTACCAAATCTCAGTAAACCTAAGTTAATCCCATCTTTAAGTTCCACCCGATTCACTAACCTTGTGATTAAACCCATGTTAATCACAAAACATCATGATTAAGGCCCCTGGCCCCCCCCAAACTCGCATTCATTTCCTTCGCGCAAGTTTTCCACCTGATTACCATTCAATCAACCATGCCCTCATCCAACGGTCCACAACGAGATCGGCCGCGCCCAATGGCCGACTATTACCCACTCGATAAAGCGGTTTAACCATACCCTCATCCAACGGTCCACAACCATATTAGCCACGCCCGATGGCCGACTATTACCCACTCGATAAAGTAGTTTTCTCCGACCCCCAGATTGCTATGTGTCGCACTCTGGGGTAGATCAGGTGACCCCTTCAAAATACAAACCAACCTCCAAAAGCGGTGCTATGGCTTGGGAAACTACCTCCCTGCTCAACCCGCCAAATCGCGTACTGTTCATTCATAAAATTTTCTGCCAAAAAATAACCATTGCTCCATAAAAAGGCCGAGAAGCCATTTTTCACACTTTTTCACTCATTTTCTCTGCAAAGTAGTGTGATTCCTGCAAACACCGAATTCTCGGCCTTGTACAATGTTTCAATTAAGTAAAATTAATTGAATAAATACTTTAAATTTAAAAACCCACGGCTGAACCCTATGAAAAATCCTAGTTTCCATGAAAAAATTCTGAATAAACCTATAAAGCCAAATTTAAATCCACAAGGACTAAATTATGGCTGCCCCTATTGCCTTGGACGTTAAACCTGTCACAACTCCCCATTTTTACCTTGAACACCTTCCCTTGGCTGACAGGGATTTCCTAATTAAGGATACATCTACCCAGAACCTCCTACTTGATATCCATTGTTCAAGTAGGGACAAATACCTTAACCATGTTGATGATATTTTCCTTTGGGAGTCAAATTTTCCCAAATACTAGTTCCCATAGGTACATGTTTTCCCTGAAATTGTCCACCAGTGCCATGCTTGTTACATTCCCAGCCTAAGAGTTATTATGTCCCCTGACCAAAAGATTATATTCACCATTACAGCTGATTCCATAAATGAAATGCTGCAACTCCAACCAGGACCAAACCTGACTCCACTCTCAATTGGAGATTTGTTAGACCAATATTCCAATTTAAGTCCCTCTGGAATGGCCCAATTGTTCCAAGATTTCATTGTTGAAGAGAAACACATTCCAAAAATCCCTCCCCATATGTTTATGCCATGTTCTCTGAAATGGGAAAAAATCATCACCATGATATCATGTATCCTAGGCTGCTCCATTGATGAATTTGTTTATGAAATTTTCCTGACTTTCATGTCAATTTATACCCCAGGACAAGCTCCTGCTGTTTTGTACAATTATGTTGAGTTCATAGCTGAGAGAATGCATGAAAGGTTCACTAGTATGAACAATGAGAGAGTGTTCAAATACTCATCTATCCTCTACCATATGTTCCTATACTATCAACCAAACAAATTTCCTTTTTCCCTTCAGAAGCTAGATACCAAAGGCCATCCCAGGTTTGCCATTTTTTGGACCCCACTATTCCATAAGTTTCAGTCACCATATACCTCTTTAGATTTCATATATTCTTTTGTTCATCCAGTCATGACTATGTAGATAGGTAGCCCTCCACCCAGGATAAGTCCAGAAATCAAAAGGGTCCTTCAGTTGTCTAAACAAAGCAAAGTGGGAGATTGGTACCTTTACCAAAACCACACAGAGATAAGAATTTATGGTTGCCAGCTTGCACCATCTAAACTACCCAAATACCTCCCCATGAGGTTATTTTCTATAGAGTACTATAGACAAATAATGAACTCTGATGAGATAAATTTTGTCTCGTCGAGAAAAGATCATAATTCAAAGTAAAAAACCAATTAGGCCCCTTCATCTGCAATTCTAGAGAGGCAGGGGAGGAAGCAGACCAAATTTTGTAGCAAATGAAGTTCCAAAAGAGTTTCTTGTGGAGGTATGACCCTCAAGAATTTATGACTAGATTGAGAAAGAAGGCCAAGTTGGGACCTTATATTCACCACTCCATACTAGAAATAGAAAGATATGCCAATCAATTTGAGTGGATGGAGAACACTCTTGTAGATAGAGATAGTACAAAGGTAGATGTAGAGAATGCCTTATGTGACTTAGAAATACAGTTTGATGAGAGCTCATTTCTGTAGGTACCTGAACAACAAGAAAAAGCCATGAGCACCCCTCCTATCATGCAGACTCCTCAGAATGAGGAAGAGAACCCCAAAAGGACCAGGGAGGAACCCTCAAGTTCAGGAATGGACACATAAAATATACAATATGAGACTAGTTAGGGCAAAAGACCTAGGCTAAATCCTATTTTAGAGTAGGAAGACACAGAAGGCCCAGTATAAATAACTAATATTGAGTTGGACAGAAGTAAATGCACAACTATTTTTGAGGAAACACAGGGAGCATCCACATCATAGATGCAAATTTTGGAAAGAAAACTAAGTGTAGAAGTATCATCATTCAGTAGGCCTGCTGATAAGGATAAAGATATAAAATATAGATATAAAGAGATCAAGATGATAAATGAGAAACTAAAGGCCCAAAATTATGCTCAGTATCTAAAACTCACACCTACTAATCAGACAAGGTTGATGTCAACCTTCAACATCAAAGATGGAAAACTACAGATGTCCTTCATAAAACCAACTACTCAATAGCCAAGGACATCAACAGATTACAAGAGAATTGATTTTGAAGTAATGGCAAGGGCTATTCATCTCGTAGACCAAATTGATTTTCATAAATAGGCTGGAGAAATGATTTACTCCACCCTTACAAGTAAAGCCATAGCTGCCCATCAACTGTAGAATTAATTGAGCAATATCTTAGCCCAATATCAATCAGAAAAGGCCTCCTCATAGGCCAAGGATACTAGAATAAAGTCTTTGGAAGACTTAATGATTGAATCGGGACATGATCCAAAAGATATCAAAGCCACTGAACAACTGATAAAGAAGAAAAATGATGACATTGCTGCACTGAAAAAACAAGTAAAGATACCTCAGTTGCAAAATCCCCAAACATAGGAGGTCTTAGAGAGCCAAAACAAACATGAAGAGGTGATGGAATTAGTCCTAAAACTTAATGATCAGTTAAAGGAGACAGAGAAATAATTAGACACTTTAATTCAATTGAAGCAAAGTGATAGTGCCACTACGTCTACAATTGTCATCCCACAGTCCCTTCAACGTTGGCAGCCTCATTGGATCCCACAGCTCCCATGCCTACAACACAACTAGTTTCAACAAAGTCTACATCAACAGTAGGTGCATCAGGAGAAAATGCAGCAGAGTTGGTCAGAGCCATGGAGGAAGTGTCTATTCAGGTTACAAAAATGAACAAACTGTAAGAAAAGGTGACAAGCTTGGAAACAGATTGCAAGCTTGCCAAGATCATGCACAAGGAAGAAGTGCAGAAAGCTACTAGAATGAATAAAATATTAAAGGCCATGGAGAAAGATCTAACACTAAAGGAACCCCTTGGGCAAGCCAAGGAACTATTATGGGCCAATGTTATTAACTCTGTCAATTATATTTGGCCATCCATTCAAGTGATTTTTGAACAGATAGATATGATAAACATAGCTACAGAAGCTATCCAAAAGTTAAGAAAGAACTAGGAGACATGCCTGAAGATGCTACCAGACTTATCCACTTCCTCAACAGTAAAAACAAGTATGAAATTCAGGAATTGGATATAGAGGATAGGACATAAACAATTTTGGAGGTAAGGAAGGTCCTTTCCAAGAGAAACTTAATGTTAAACTTGGAGGAAAAGTGTCAAAATATGTAGGTAGCAGTCGATAGATTTATGACCAAGTTTCAAATTTTGAGAGAGAAAGGTTATTCAATCCCTTGGTCATAAATGTCAAGCTCATGACATAACAGGATTATGATAACAAAATCAGAGAGCTAACTAAAGAACAAGCCAGTACATCATCGATAAAGGAATTTCCAATAGGTAAAGTTCTTTAGCAGACATTTGAAAACTTGTTTTTCGTCCAGCATGAGGTGAAACACCTATTCATCACTAGGCCTAATTTTGCTAAGTACACCGAGGCAGATGAGATATTTAGGAGGATGTTGAAAATCAAGTTACCTGATGCTATATTATGAGAAAAATTGATTGATTTACTATAGTAAAATGTATTAAAAAGGTTAATGTACAATCCACAGGGTAAAAGGTAAAGGCAGGTCAGCATGATTAGAAATTGTCAGGGTCAAAGTGTATCAGATGAAAGCTAAAAGTGAATGCAGCTTCCAGCGTAAAAACCAAATAGCAAGGCAGCATAAAAGGCTAGAAACCCAACTATAAAGGCCAGCATGACCAAAATACTAGGGACATCATGAAGCAATTCAATAGCAGTCTCTACCTTCTAGCAAGAAGATATTTTTATTTCCTAGATTAAATCTCAAGTTAGTTTGGGATATTTTGTAATAAACTTTTGTGTAAATACTTCACAATTCGAAGTATGTAGGGTGGATTCTTAGACATTTCTATAGACTTCTTGATCAAAAGACTATAAAGCTATTGTATCACTAACTGGACCAACAAGCTGGATTGATGAATAAAGACAAGATATTTCATAGGATTCATGTGTTGAGTGAAGTTCAGACAAGTATTTTCCCATGTTGTTGTTATCTTTCTTAAAGTTTTTTCTACAATGTATATCTAAATCTGAATGCTATAACTGGAGTATTATCTCAGAATTTGTTTAATAACACTCTGTTTTAACAGTTAGGAATATAAATGTATTCTACTGATATCTAAATTAAGGAATTCTTAACTACTCCTTAGTTTAAGTTGTCTCTTTATAGTCTATAGCAAAGGATTCTTAATTTCCCTTTGTTTCTGATTACCCTCTGTTCCTTGTTTAAGTCTCGGTCTGAGAATTCTTGATTTCTCTCTCACCCTGATTCAAACCATTTCACCTCTCTGGCCCAAATACCTGTACTCTACTCTACTATCTTGCCCTTTAAACATTCCCTTTAGTGAGTTAATTCCAGTTCTGCTACCCTTCTGTTGACTCCATAGCCGAATGGTCTAAAGACATCATTCTATCCATCTGTTTTAAGGATTCCATCATCCAATCTTCAACAAATCAAAACCTCCCCTGAAACATTCATAACTAGCCTGAAACCCCAGCAAACAAAGCTAAATCACATAGAGAGAGCCCTCTTTGAGCCATAGGTTGGCTAGAGCCTATGCTCAAAAGTTGGTTTGTGGTTACCTCAGTCATTTTCTTTCTTCTAATAACTTCTAGAGAAAATTCTGCGTGATAACAGAAGCTTCGGCTCCTTATTTAAAAAACCTTCCAAAATAGGATCAACGCGACTGGAAAAGGGCTCAGTCTCTCCGTATGGTGTGAGGGCTAGTTTTAGTCTCCACAAATCGGCGTGAGGAGGAAAATGCTCAGTATCAACGGTCTTGTAAACTAGGATAAAAGGAAGATTCTTGGGAAATGATGCAAAGGCGAATTATTTTGCTCATGAAGAGGGACATACTGGGAGTTTCTTCATGATGGGAAAGCATGTCGGGTACACTATAGAGGTCCTCCAGGATCGTAGACAGGGAGTCAAGGGACAATGATAAAATGCTGTGTAACACCAGGTATGGATAAAATAGGAATGAACAATTATGGGAAAACCTTGTTAGTAAGCATGAGCTATGAGTAATCAGACATTACACAGGTTCTTAAGGTATCACTCTCTCTTACTGGCTAGAAAAAGGAGCATAAATAACTTCAGTTTTAGCTTCCAAGCCTTCTCATTAATTAAGACCTTCAAGCAGGTTGACTCCCTGAGTTAGCCCTTGGGAATGAAACAGAGGAATGAGAATTTGGGGTTTTATTCTTGATGAAGGCATTAGCATATAAGGTTTTTTTTCATGATGAAGGCATTAGCATATGAGGGTTTTTTCATGATGAAGGCATGATAATTTGGGGTTTTTTTCATTACAAAGGCATGAGCATTTGGGGTTTTGTTCAGTGACAAAGGCATAAACATTTGGGGTTTTTTTAATGACAACCACACAAGTATTTAGGTTTTTGTTCTCAATGAAGGAATTAATACATGCCTAAAAACCATTATGGCAGAGGAGTTATTTGGTAAATCGACCTAGGTTTTCATAAGTGGTGGAAGTGGAAGTGATCATGGGGGTAAGTTATTCGATTTCTCTAATCGTAATTTGAGTAATGTTTGAGTAAATAGATTTCTCCAACTAAAATTTAAGTAATTTGAGGATTTGAATCCTTGTAGCCCTATAGCATTGATTACATTCACCATTTTAAATCACACGCCATATTCATAGTAAGCATATTCATAATAATTTTGTAGAGTTATGGACCATAGGCCCTGGGGATGATGTCGAGCCATGGGATGAAAAATGAGTTGTAAGCTACATACAGGGTATATAATGGTGGCCATGGCTATGGCACTATGAATCACCAAGCATAAGAATCATCAACATTAGGAAGCCCATATTGGATGCATATATGCAAGTGTGTTACATATCATTTTGTCACCATTAGGAAAATGACCACCAATCCAAATCTCTCGCTATTCGATGAAGTGTTCGAAAGTAATCCCCTACAATGTTGAAAGGAAATCAATCCCATAAATAACAAGAATCTTATATTACATTGCTTAAAAACCTAATTTCAAGCACTTGCACATTTTTCCTAGCCACTACCTCTCCAAAATTAGTTATTGTCATTATGACCTACACAATCCTGTGCTCTGTTCTCTACTGAAAAGTGAAAAATCCTCTTATTGTACGTAAAAAATAAAAATCTATTTCTAGAAGCTTTGTTGGAGGAGTAGTTCCCAACTTAAGGCCTTGAGCCCCTCCTTACTTGGCCTCATCCCTTGCTCTATGGATCAAACTCCCTCTCTTTGTGGAACCCTAATACCTTTCTTTATGGATCTCATCCCTTAAGAAGAGGATCTCAAACCTCCTCCTATTGGCCTATAAATCTAGCATAGACTAGAGGATAATAGGACTTTGGAATGTAAACTTATGTTTTCAAATTGAGGTTGGAATCTTGCCACTTTATGGAGGATTGGATACTATTGGAAGGAGGTTTGCAACATCAAGGCTTAATAGAAGTAATTTTTTTCAAGATTAATAGAAGTAATTTTTTTCTTTCCTATTTTCACTTGTTATGATGCTCATAAAAACTCCTTGATATTTTGCATAGTTTGTAATTGAGTAAATTTGGATTCATACTATGATATATGCTATGTTACAATTTCCATATATATTATGCTTTAATCTTTATCTATGTTATGATTTTATTCCTTGTTGGGTTCTTTCTCTCCAGAACTTCTCTTAAAACAACAAGGAAATGATTTTGAAAGCATCAAGGGACATCTACAAGAATTTCGTAGAAATGTAAGAGGTTAATCTTTCACATTTTATATATCATATTTCCATTACTTGTTCGTTTGTATATAGATTTATCTTTGAATCTAGGGAGATCATTCTTGTCTACAAGAATGACTTGTCTGCCATAACAAAGTGGTTTAATGATGGTTGAACGTTCCAATGGGAGGGTCTGGCCCCACCATTGGGTTGATATGGCATCATGGTATTGGGTGTCAGGCCCAAAGGAATTCCCAAAAAACTACCCCTTGATTGGTTCTACACCTCCGATCGAAACCCGAGTATATATTTCCAGTTTGTTGGTGACATGGGTTATATGCAAGTGTGTATTTATAATTTTCACCCAAAAAATAATGGAAAGTCCAACATACTCATCAATTACTCATAACTGGAAGCAACAACATGAATGTTCATTAAATGAGGGTGTAAAAGAAAAAGGAAAAATAGGTGGAAAGGACAGTGTATGCAACTAAAGCTTAGATATGATTTAATCTAGTGGCCACAACTTGCTACTAAACAAGCATTAAAATTGTTTCATGCCTACAAATTTTTCCACACTACTGTCTACAATTCTTGGGCTACATTGGAATTCACAGTTTGTCATCCTTCTAAAACAATTTTATTAATGTCTCTTGCATGTAGAAAAAACTATTGTAGACAATTTCTTTTCATATTTTGCCTATATATCCTTTTTGTAATCAATGGATGTCGTTACCATGTTTGGACACTCTGTTGATGTCATTATCCTTATATTATACCTTTTTCTCTCCTAACAAGAAGTTTTTTCATATAAATGTTAAACTCAGTTATCTTGGCCATGTACTCATTTTTCTATTTCAATAGAAGGATGATATTTTCCTTCTAGAAAAGAAGAAAACATAAAATTAATTTAATATATTAGTGGGGTTTCAGTAAAAATTTCAAATTTTACCACTATTTTTATTTTATTTTTCAACAAAATGAGTAGGTTCTTTCTATTTAATCAATCTAGTTTGAAGGAAAAAACCTTTCACATCTAATAGAAAATATTCATCTACTAAGCTCAAAGGCACAAAAAAGCCTTGAAACTCCAGCAATTGGATTAGATACGACTATTTTGATACAATTTTTCTTATATATATGCCATAAGGATCCTAACATTATTGCATACTTACATAACATAAATAAAGAATAAAAGAGAAAAATAGTATTTAACCATTGCAACAGGAGCTACTATGTATGTATTTCATTTTCTCCCTATCATGGAAGGACCAGAACAGAAGCCATATCCTCTTGCATCTCATCAATTCTTGTCGCTTTCTACTATGGAACCTCAAGATAGATAACCTTAGTCCCTTAAAGCTATTCTTTGTTCTCTTCGGAAAATGATGCTTCATTTAGAGCTATAAATTTATCAATCTTAAATATCAAACGATCTAAATAAACTTGCAGGTAATCCATTGTGGTTTGTAAAAGACCAATTTTGTGATGCAACAAAGCTAACTGATCTTTCTCTTCTACCTTCCCCATTTCCCGTTGTCTAGAAAGAAGATAAATAATAAACTCCATGGTTTAGATCACATGATCCAAGTGTCAACTGAATACATCATTCTCTACTTATGGTAGGAGCTCCATTCAAAAACTAACATAGTGATCCTCTTTTCCTTTAGAACTTATGAAAATCCAAACCCAATTTCCTGGGAAGACAATGATGCACAAGTCCTTCCTGGCCGTGCTGAACTCTTGCATAAAACATCAAATTCAATATGATCATTATCCCCATACATTCATCAAGTCAGAAATTCCCTTCCATAATTAGTTCCTTTACAACATAATTCCAAATCCATTAAAGCCTCGATTTCCAAATGAGATTGCAGAGACCTGGAAATATGATTAACAAATATCCATACCCATCCAAATTTAAAACAACTGCGGGTTTGATTCCAACTATCTAATACCTAGGTGTTGGACACATGATCCCTCAATATGGTCACACAAACCTAGCAATCAATATTGAATGCAAACTGCCATTTCAATATTAAGAGTATCAATAATCCAATTTGATATCTGATAGCTTGCCATCAAGTCTCCATATAAAACATTATACTGTTAATGATCTTTATTTGATTTAACTGCCTATGATTTTCTTTGGATTTTAATTATTCATTGAATATATTGAATTACCTAACTTGAGTCATCTTGTTCCATCACCACTTGCTTGAGGTTGACTCCATGATTCGCTAACGAATATGCCATAGAGTTAAGATGTCTTTTGATGTGGTAAAATTTGGCAATGCCAAAATTGAGAATTTGGAAGCTTATTCTATGAATAATAAGAGTTTGGGTTAGTGTAGGATCCAAACTAATAGCAAATTGTTAGCTAGGTTTTTGTGAGTTAATATAGTTTATCACCATGAGGGTATATTTACCTTAGTGTCATTTGGAATAGTTTGATATTTTCTATAAACCTTCCATAAGATGATCAAGCTTCTTTTGTTGCATATAATTTTTCTCATTTTCTTTGCATATTGTTGTTAGCAATTTAACATTTCAAGTATGTTCCTAGAATTTGAATGAATTATTTTTTTGTAATGAATTAGAGAAGTTGGGCATTGTAACTACTCTTTATAAAAGAAAAAACAATTTTTCTACAACTCGTTTATTTCTTGTTTGAAGATTTTTTTGTTGTTGTTGTTGTGAATTTCATCTATGGGTATGAATTCAATGCATTAATGAAAATAATGTTGTAATACTAAAACATTGTAATGATTTGAAGTAGAATTTGGTTTACTCTAATTTTGGACAAAATGCCTTCAGGTAGGGATCTTAATAAAACACCCATGGAATTAACTAAGGAAAAGAAACATATAGAAAAAATGATTTTTTTGCAACAAAAACCTTGAGGCTAAATCCATGATTTCCTAATGAATCTTCCATAGAGTTAAGATGTCTTTTGATGTGGTAAAATTCAACCTCAAACTTGAGAATTTAGAAGCTTATTCTATGAAGAATAGGAGATTGTATTAACATAGGATCGAAACTAATAATAGATTGTTAGCTAGATTGTTGTGAGTTTATTTAGTTTATAATCATGAGGATATATTTACCTTAGAGTCATTTTGACTAGTTTGATGTTTTCTATACACCTTGCATAAGATAAGTAGACTTCTTTTGCTACACATAATTTTTCTCATTTTCATTGTGTATTGTTGTTAATGATTTAACATTTCAAGTATGCTTCAAGAATTTGAGTGAATTATGTTTTTGTAGTGGATTAGAGAAGTTGGGAATTGTAACTACTATTTGTAAAAGAAAACAAATTTTTTCTACGACTCGTTTAGTTCTTATTTGAAGCTTTTGTTGTGAATTTCATCTCTAGTTATGAATTCAATGCATTAATGAATAATTTTACAATACTAAAACATTGTAATGATTTGATGTGGAATTTGGTTTACTCTCATTCTATACAAAATACCTTTAGGTAGAACAAATAAATCCTTTGCAACAAACATCTTGCTCGAAGTTGACTTCATGATTTGCTAATGGATCTGCCACAGAGATAAGATGTCTTTTGATGTGATAAAATTTCACAACCTTAAACTTGAGAATTTTCAAGATTATTCCACAAAGAACATGAGATTGGATTAATGTAGGGTCCTCTTTAATCTTGCACATTGTTGAATAACTAACATTGAATTTCCAGACACCATCAAATGCTGAATTTTCATTGCTATAGCCAATTCTAATCCCTGCCACAAAGCTAGAAATGCATCTTGGTTATTGGTAGAGATGCCTAGACTCCATGCATATTTAATCTCTAATTATTCACTGGGGAAAAAATTAACCCCACCCACTTCTTCCTCCCCACAAAATTCACCACTATTAATTGTCAATTCATTCACAATAGGTTTTAGTAGTTGCAATGACTACTTAATTTTTCAACTATTAGTTCAAAATCCCCACTAAATGATAAGCAATTGGATCTTGAAAAGGTTACCACTTGTTTATTTTTGTGTAGCAAAGTGAGAAGTCATAGATGTCAAAGGGAGAAAAGGTTCTAGTTGCATTACGTTTTTGCATTGAAAGGTTGTTAATGCACAATGTTGTATCCTGAAACTTCACCTAAACGAAGAAGTGTCAACCAATTGCTAATAAGAAATTTAAATCAGTTTCCAATAGCCATTAATTCATTGTTTTAGTAAATACATTATCCAATCATCATTAATTTCTTAGCATGTAGAATCCAATTGGGTTTGATTAACGTAGGGAAATGATAGTGCAAGATTGTAGATAGTGTTCAATTTTTTCTGTCATTTTTCCCATTGAATAAAGAATTTGAGCACTCTACACTCGAATTTGAACTTTTTGAGCTAATAGAACGTTGTTTTCTTTTCCTATGAAAAGAAATTTGTATTTTCATTTATAGAAGCAAAGGAAAACAAATTTTGTATATGCACATCATATGTATGTATTCTTCAAGGATGCCCCAATCCTTAGATGGAAAAAACCATCACAAATATTTTTTGTCTGTATACATAATACTTACATTCCAAATCATCATATTAAGTAGCATACATTAAATATTTGTTCATGTTTAAACAAAAAAAATTCAACGAGAAAGCTCATACAAAGTTTAGATATAATAGATACATACAAAAAGCTCCAATGTAGTAGTGATAAATCACAAATAAAAGATAAGTTATGAAATGTTATCTATAGCATGCCCATCCATATAGGGTCTATGAAAAAAATGGAAGCATTTGCTTCCCAGTACTCGTTTACCAACAATAGTCTTGGATCCAAGTGCATCCCTTCCTTAGAAAGACTGTCCACAACCATGTTCTTATCCCTGTATACATGACAACATATAAAATAAGTGCATAAGTTTTTTATTCTTCAGACATCCTCCACAATATGAACAAGAATGATATTCCTACAACATTGAGCCATATTAACCCAGTTGATTACTAATAAGGAGTCACTGAAGCACTAAATTGTTATTGGGAAAAATACTGAGAGGGGGGGTGAATCAATATTTTCAAATCAATAACTTTTTCATTTCATATTCTGATTTATATATGTGACTTTACTGAAAGGAACCTTCGTGTGTACGTGACTGTTCTTAAGACAACTAGCGTACATCCAGTAAACTTATGTTTCAATTAATTCATTATATGTTTGTCTTCAGCCAGTGCAACAATACTTTATTAAACATTAGATAGACAGTAACCATGTTATGTAAGAACAAAATAAACCATCACACATAAGCAACACACATGAACACCAAGATTTAAGGTGGAAACCCAATGCGGGAAAAAAAACCACCTATTGTTGTTATGTCTATCTTCTTTTTAATATAAAGAAAAACATTTTTACAACCTTGTACTGGTGCAGACTCATACTAGTACGCAGGCACCCACCTACAAAAGGCTATAACCTTCACTTGTTCTCGAGTTCCTACTAGAAGGGAGCTCCAACACCCTAGGTCTTGTACTAGCGTAAACTTGTACAAGTACGTAGGCACCAACTTGCAGAAGGCTACAACCTTCACTCATTCTCCAGTTGCTACTGGAAGATTGTTCTAACCCCTTGATATTATTACCAACTACTACTGGCAAGAAGCTCCAACTCCCTCAACTCTGAGGATCACATTTCATAAATTTTCATACTGGATCCACCTGCTTCAACACATCATAACTTGTAGGCCACATTTCATCAAATTTTCAAATTGGACCCATTATCAACACTTAATATTAATATCAATAATCAAACTGTAACTCGTCACTTGTGAAAGAGGTCGAAAGTATTGAAAGGATTGCCTATTGACTGTCAAAGCTTTGCATTAGACTTTGGTTCATCAAGAGGTTAATAAGAGAGAGAGAGAGAGGAGCTGGAGGAGTAAGGGAAGCTGGATGCAACTGATGGTTGAAATCACTCTTTTCTACCATTAATATAGACCCGCAGTTGTGTTGTCTACCCCGTGGCATTGGTATTGTGATTTATTTACATGTTTATGAAACACGATTGATTATGAGTAGCTTAGATATGTGTAGTTAGATATCCTTATGTATTCTTGTATTGATTATCAAAGTTATATGTTGTGATATTACTCCTCGTCTTGTCTATGTGCAGGTATTGATCTAGGAGCTCACTGAGAGGTCTTCTGCTCTACTACTTTGGGTTCTCCAACAACACTACACCAAGATTTGAGGTAATAATATTTCTTCTTACTTTGATTATCATTTCATTGATACAGATATGTGCATGTATCTTTGTTGCAACTGCAGCTAATTTGATCTACCTGCTAAGGATCCCTAGAAGATCCTTGAGGGTATTTCCACCACAATCACCTGTGCATTAATCCCTATAGTAGAATTGGCAACTCCACTAGGGACTATACTTAGTTCTTGTTTTTCTCCTTGTAAGGTCCCAGATCTCTCTTTCTTCTAGGCCTTCCTATACTACTTGATTCCTGTTCTGGCCACTCAGGACTATTCAACACCCTTCTCACAGTGCTCAACTCTTGATCTAATCCCAACAACCTTTTTTCACAGCTTCTACCACACTAACACACCCCAACAATAAACCAATGCTTTATAAAGCATTGCTGCCATGCAAATAGAGCGTTAATGTAGCCACTAACTCTCTATGTCCTCTTCTGAAGTGCATTAGCCAATGAAACTTTGATAAACAACAAGTTATGTGAACTCCTGGGCTAGGGAAGATGCTTGTAGGTTGATCAAGGATATGCAATTGTGCATGTTTGTTTGGCTGCCTGTTTCCTTAAAATTTTTTATTTTTAGGAAAATAGCTTTACTGCCTATGTTTTTCACGAAAAAGAAAATACAATTCTTTTACAGTTTTTTCTGCTTAGTTAGATTTTTCATTTATTTGATTTTAAAAGTTGCTAGAGAGAATTTTCATGTCTATACATTGTGTTTATTTTTTACTGTACTGGATGCATGGTACATATTGATGTATAAATGATCCTCTCCCTGTAGAAGTAACTCACTCATCGAAGTGAACTTAAAATCATTTTCTGCACGGTTTGTGTCAGAGTCCCACATAACTCCATACGTTAACACCCCTTTCGAAGACATTAACAAAGTACATTTAAAATTTACCTCATAATAAAATCAATTAGCAACTCTTTTATGAGAAAACACACATATTATTCTAGGCTAGGATGTTGGGTTAGGTAGTTGTGAGTTAACTGCCCAAGATCATAAATCGAGACTAGTGTCGTTAATGAGGGAAAATCCTTCTGCACTCATACTATATGGGACCATTCCAGTCAAAGTGAAGCAACATTGGAATGTGAAAGAAGGTAGCCTGCCTTAGATTACATCCCCTTTGGGTATTATGTGTATTGAGGATCCCTTCAGGGATATCGGAGATGAGTCAGGGACTCATGTATCCTGCCCACACAATGTGTTGTCTGCGACCATGTCCCCCCTGATAGTGTTTTTTATCTGAGGTAACCATAGTGGCCATACTTTAGAGGAACAAACACAAGGTGACTGGGGCGGGCTTCCCTCATACCTAAAGAGACGAAGGTACTTTGTCTTTAGTTTTTGGGAGGGTGCTTGTCTTCATGAGAGTACTTGGCCCCTTATTATGAGGTTTAAGTGAAGCTCAAGAGTAATCGTAGTTGTACATTTGGCCAACTCTCCCTTTTATCCATTGTGATACTAGTTTTCATCTCCATCAAATGATGGTTATCAAACAGAGTCATATCCCTTGCTTGTTGTTGACTTTTTTAGAGTATTTTTTATTTTTTAGGTGCTAGTTTGTTATCATTGAGACTATAATAAATATCACTATAAAATATATTGATAAAATATATTGTTCATCGTGGCTACATATGTCCCTCGTCATCAATCGCAGCAGCAACAAGGTCTTCCTCCACTGACTATAGAGGATCCGCCAAGCCTTAGGGAGTCATATTACCCGTCTTTAGGTAATCCGTCTCTAGTATCTCACATTGAATTAGTCTATACATCCCAAGATTCAATTCTTCCAGAATATTTCTTTACTGAAGTTGTCGTACGTCCTTATAATCTTCTGATCACTAATCCATTGGGATCGCTATTGATTCAAGTTGGACCTCTACCTCCTGTGTCGTCCAGTGTACTTATACCCACCATCCCATTGATGACTAATGGGTCATGGGATTTTATGGACAATTTTGGTCCACCCTCACTTCCCCATTCGAAAATTAGTACTACACCAATGATGGTAAACCCTGCTATCCAAACTGTACCAGGCTCAAGCAACCTAGTTACACCAAACACAAGTGGAACCTAGTACATACTGGTTTTCTCTCCTTTTGTGTCTACTCCTAGATCTTGGGCGAGTGCTCCATATAGCGTTGTTAGCACCGGTCCTTTCAACAACCCCTTTGGTTGGAATCCTTTGTTTAGTTCCAACCCCCAGGTTCAAATGCTTGGAGGAATCATTCCTAACATGCACATACCAGTAGGAAGCATTACAGTTTCCCCTTTGTTTATAGGACACTAGACAGTCATTCATTGACATAAATCCGCCATATGTCAGTTAAGTGCCAACGGCCAACTATACAGCTAGTAGGATCACTCAACCTGGTTTCACTCAATCCATTTGGGCACCCCATTATCAACCTCAAATGAGTCAAGGGGTCATTTATTATCTTGGTGGAAATCAAGTTTATATCCCCCAACTTAACATCCCCTATGGATAGCCACAATATACGACTGTACCCAAGGAAATTATTATTCTGGAAATCCTATGTATAATGCTGGGAACAATATGATGGGAGGACTAAAAGGACCCTCAAGTCATTTGTCATCACCTTGGTCTAAATCGGGGCATCAAATTCTTTGCCTTTGTTGGCAACACTTGAAACCCTGATTTGTACAAACTCACCAATTATCCCATCTACCATAACTTACATTGGCCTCCGATCCCACACAAAATTCTTACCGACATCCCGAAGTTCGAAGGGAAACAAGGGGAGGATTCGAGTAAACATATCACCACCTATCATCTATGTTGAATTTCCAACTCCATGGTGGATGATAGTATCTGGCTCCGAATTTTCCCCCACACCCTTTCCTGCAATGCAACCAAGTGGTACATTGAGTTACCATGCACGTCAGTTAATACCTTTGGTTCCTTAACGATGGAATTTTTAAAGCACTTTTAGCTACCCATCTGCTATGAAACCGGGATGGAACTCATTACTTCTTTACGGCAAGACAGCTTCACCCACATCTTCAACCACATTCATGAATGGAGACATAGAAGGAGGCTAGTCAAAGCACCCCTTCTATATTATCTATTAGCAGATTGGTTCTGCAAATTTCTTCTCCCCAAAATTACCAAGGACATTGCCTTAGGTGGTGTGGTCACTGAAGACCAATCATTCCTTGTGCCCAACACTTAGATCTAGTTTATTCGTAGCCTAACACATTATATAACGTAATCCCCAATGCACCTAGAAATTCCAATGCTCCTGCTAATAAAAAACCTAGCGCACACATTGATGGTATTATTTGCACTACCTCTGGGTCTGTTGTAAAACAACTCAGCAGACACATTGCCTTGTTGTCTGTTGATCCCACTAACCAATCGACTTCTTTTCCTATTGTTGTGACAAACTCTGTGCAGTCTACAAAAAACCCGACGGTAAGAATAAGAATAAGAAGAATAAGAAAAATATTGCTACTTCTGAAGAGAAGCCAACCAAGAAATCCAACCCAAAGAAGAAAGTTGCTATGCCACCTAACAATGGAAAGGAAAAAGTTACCGATTTCCCTTGCAAAATCTGTGTGAAAGACCATATGACACATTATTTTCTATGCCTCCAAGAATGCACAAATCTTCTTTCTCAAAGGACATTGGCTAGACCCTAGTGGTCCTAAACAACCCTTTCCCTTCTTAGCAACAACAAAATATTATTTCAAACTTGCCTCAACCCCCGCAAGGGGGCAACGACGGTTCACATAATCCTTCTACTGGTGAAGGACCATCCACCATTTACACTTTTGAAATGGTTGATCTTCAAATGCAAGCCAAAACTTATGGAGCTCCAGTTGCTAACGCTCAGGACACTGTTGGGTCCCTATAATACTAGTGATTACCCCATTACTATTGTATTTATACTCCTTATTAATATTGTTGTGCCCCTATTGTCCCCATTTTGTTATTACTGTGCCCCATAGAATCCCTCTATTGTTATTTTTGTGCCTTTATATTATTATTGTTAGGTCGGCTGGGTTATATTGTGACTCCTTAGACTCCTATATATAGAAAGGAGGTTTTGTCATTTGAATCATCGAAGAATTGTTCATTTATGTAATGTAAAGGAGGTTTCCCCTTGAAGAGGCTGAATTATAAGGCGTTGATCTATCTTTTCTATCTTTTCTTGAGATGGTTTCATAACATTTGGTATTAGAGCTTTGGATTCTAGGGTTTTGCTGCTCCCAACAGGTCATCGTGGAATTTTCACTATAACGTTTTTCTGCGACGTTTTAGAAGTTGAAAACAAAAACCCATTTGAGAAGACAGCGCGCTAAATATCGGGTCCAAATTTCAGAGCTTTTTACGTAATATTTGCGAAGATATGAGCTGAGGAAGTTGGGCTTTTTGTGGACTCCTAAATTACATTCCAAACAGGTGACCTGGGGAAAATCCTCATAAATTTTTCTCTGAGCATTGGATTGAAAATTCGTAAAAAGGTGCAAAAAGAAGACACACTGTAGTTTCTTCTATATATTTTTCAGAGCTAAAATTCGAAACAGTGACTCATGGCACGTCGACAAGTTCTCTCTACTGAACTAGTCTATAATCAGGTCACTGTGGGAGATTTCACATAACTCTTCCTTGGAGAATCCAATTTGGATTCGACTGGTGGCATTGGAAAGAGGACACAGAGGGCTATCACAGTTCGCAATTTCAGAACTGGATGATCCGAAATTACAGAGATTCATCAGATTCAATATCAGGCTCCTACAAAGTGAAAAAAGGTGTGTAGTTTTTTTTTAAATTTTTGCATAAGATTGGTTTGAAAAATTAGTTTGAAGGAATTCAAAGGGAATAGTAAAGCATTATTATTGGTAATTGATGCCCCGAGGAAAGAAAATGCAAACACCTAATAGGCAACCTAAAATCTCTAGCATGACCCATGAAGAAGAGGAAGAAATTCAACATGATATATCAAAATTACGAGACCAAGTGCAACAATTGTCACTTTCACAAAAAGGAACAAAATCTAAGATGGATGGTTTAAAGAAAGATGTAGAAGCTAATATGGATGGTTTAAAGAAAGGCGTAGAAGCTAAGATGGACGATTTGAAGATAGATTTGAAGACAAACATGGACCAATTGGAGATAAATATGAATAAGTTGCTACAAGAAATGGTCACTAATGGTGAAAGGGTAGTAAAGGAAACTCATGATAACAACAAAAGAAATGTTAATCATGATTCCGTAGACTCTAATGTTGGATCGAAGACCCACCATATTTCAAAAATCGATATGAGGAAGTTTGATGGAAAGGGTCCCGCAACATGGATATTACAGATGGAGCAATTTTTCGATCTCAATAATGTGCAAAACACACAAAAGGTACGTATTGCAACTTTATATTTGGAACCAAATCAGTTTGTACGGTATCAATGGCTTTGCTCTCGTAAACAATTTATCACTTGGGCAATTTTTACGGAAGAATTGATAGCACATTATGAGCATACAAAAAACAACACTTTTTTTAGCCAATTGATAAGTCTCAAACAAAATGGTTCAATAATGGAGCACATTGAGGAGTTCCAAAAATTGAACATAAGGGTAAAAGATATTACATAGGAGCATAGGATTGATGTGTTCATAGGGTATTTAAAGGATCATATCCAACATGATGTTTGCCTTTGGGAACTTGATTCATTAGAGAAGGCATTTAGGTTAGCAAGAAAAATGGAAAGCAAAATTATGGTAACCAGGAATCATAACACTCACAAATATAAAGACGGAAGTGTTGCTTCCCCTAGTCTTCCACAACCTATAAGGTTGAAACCACAACAATTGGAAGAAAAAAGAGCAAAAGGGCTTTGTTACAGTTGTGATAGCAAATACACTAAAGGTTACACTAAAGGTCATAAGTGTGCTGAGAAGAAATTATTCTACATAGATTGTGAAGAGGAAGAAGAAAAGGAGCAAGAAAGGTCAAAAGAAGAGGATATACTCCAAGAACAAAGCCTAGATAAAGAAGAAATGAATATGACCATATCTTGTAATGCATTGGCTGGAATTACCACTCCTCAAACCATCAAGATAGAAGGTCGAATCAAGAAGAAAAAGGTAATAGTGTTGATTGATTAAGGAAGCACCCATAATTTTATTCATTGTAAGGTAGCAAAAGAATTGAATTGCTTCCTATATCCAACACCAGAATGTCAAGGTGATGATTGCAAATGGAGGAACATTAAATTGCTCTGGAAAGTGCCATAATATCAAGCTATCCATGGGAGAATATGTATTGACTAGCCCAATGCTTTCCATTCCAATGGGAGGTGCTGATGTTGTACTAGGAGTCAAATGGCTACAATCCCTGGGTACAATAGCTTTTAATTTTCAAGAAATTTTCTTCAAATTTTTTATGGAAGGAAAGGAAGTTGAATTAAGGGGTATTGCAGGGAAACCATGAAAGATAATCAGCTCTAATGGTATGAAAAAGCTTCTAAAAAGGGAACAAGGAGGTGTAATTGCATAATTATGTTCGCTAGATGTTTCAACATCAGAATCATCTATTTCTCCAGATCTCCAAAAAGTCCTGGACAATCATTCCAAGGTATTTGAGACTCCCAAAGGTTTCCCACCTATGCGTGATCATGATCATGCTATTCGTCTGATTCCAGGAAGTGTTCCTCCAAACATCAGGCCGTATAGATATCCCTATGCCCAAAAGAGTGAAATTGAACGTATGGTTGCAGAAATTCTAG
>APFE031193637.1:0-11648 GCA_000404065.3 Pinus taeda | reverse complement strand
ATAATAATTGTATTTAAATCCAAATTCAAATTCAAACTTGATAACTATGGTTTTCGAGACCTGCCGAATGCCTTTGCAACTCACTCGACTTTTGTATTGTTTTGTTGTTCCTTTCGTCCATTCTTTTTGCTCTTAAGAAAGGTTTCCTTTGATTATATATATATAACTCATCGCACAATTGTGTTGCTCATTCGTTTGCCCTGGGTACTCGTACCTACAAGCCCATACAATATGTTGTTTATTGCACACCACTTTTGCCCAACCAAATTCTCATACTCAGTGGTCGGTCACTCATGCTGAAGCCAACTCAAGTAACCGGATACGTTCCATCACCCGCTAAAGTGACTTCGCCTTCATTCCATAGCCCAAATCATTTAGCCGATCCTGTCTACTATTGGGTCCTTATAATACTAGTGAATTACCCCATTAATATGGTAGTTGTACCCATTATTAATATTTTTGTGCCCTTATTGTCACCATATTGTTATTATCGTGCCCCATAGAATCCCTCTGGTGTTATTTTTGTGGCTTTATATTATTAATGTTAGGTCGGCTGGGTTATATTGTGACTCCTTATACTCCTATATATAGAAAGGAGGTTTTGTCATTTGAATCATCGAAGAATTGTTCATTTATGTAATGTAAAAGAGGTTGCCCCCTCGAAGAGGTTGAATTCTAAGGGATTGATCTATCTTTTCTATCTTTACTTGAGCTAGTTTCATAACAGACACTACCTCAAATTCAACCCTATCGTCACCTAGCAATCTTCATATCGAAAGGTTGGTTGTTGATATTGAAATTTTCCCCCCCAAAAGGCGCACTTCATCACACAACACATAATACAGCTACATGTGTTGCCCAGAAGTACAGTATTGTAGAAGATTTTGTGTAAGCATCGTCAGCTATGTCTGCATTTGAAGTATTTCAAACTTATCCAACAAAGGAAAGCTCTACTTTCATCTATTGGTGTGGTTGACCCTTAGGATTCCATGCTAGCAATATTCAATATGGAGAAATGTAAACCTCCCCTTTCACATCAGCGTGCATTTCAGGTGCACCTTTTTTTGAAAGGACAAGGAGTACAAAAAAATGTCATTGACGAAGGCGCTTCGACCTGCGTCATGTCTACTTCATGTTGGCTCACCTTGGGTTCTCCAACCCTCTCTCTACCATTTAATTTCCTTGAAGCATTCGATGGCCATACATTCATCCCAAAAGGTTACCTTTCCAACTACCCCATCACTTTGTGTGGGAAAATGGTAACAGTGGACATTGAAGTCGTAGATCATAAACTCGACTATAATATGATTTTGGGCCATAGTTGGACTTATGAAATGACTACCATTGCATCTTCAGTTTTCTACCTTATCCTCTTTCCATTGGATGGGAGAATTGTCACAGTGGACCAACTGTCCTTCTGCACCCCATATTACTCCTCATTACCTAGCGACACTGTACCTTTGGTGGGTGGCATATGTGACTCTTATGTTAGTATTGGTACTGGTCTATTGAAGGGTTCTTCCCTGATGGGTTGCTTTCCTCTCCTGCTACTTGTGGTTCCACAGATGGTTTCTGTGGTCTCCACTATTCCTTAAGGCCCAGCCGATCACTGGATCCTCCCAGCCCCTTTAGACATTGACTCTTATGGAGAACAAATGTCGCTATCACCAGTCGAATTGGCTTATCAAGCCATTAAATCTACATCAAATTCTCCTTTCACTTTGGTAACAACCAACGGTACCATCTCCTCTCCCACACCCAGTCCCTATAACCATCTCCTCAATCAAGTCCTACCTTCGGACGAAGTTATTCAAGAGATCATGTGTTTAGAGGAGCGACCTTGGGAAACCTCTCCCATAAAAAATCCTTCTAATGATCTCCTCGATGAAGTCCCACCTATAGATTAATTTATTCAAGAGATCATGTCTTTGGAGGAGAGACCTAGGGAAAACCTGAACCATCGTGTTTCCATATCTGATTCAAATTCGACCCCAATACAAATCATGTCCTTTCAACCACTTGAGATTGTTCCCTCGAGTTATACAACTGTCAAAATATTGGATTTGGAAGGGAACATGGGAAATCTTTCAAATATAATGTGTATTGATATATAAGTCAAGACAGGCATCATCGAAAATATTCATATTGCAGCTGATTGCAATCCTTAGGAAATTGTGAGCTTCACCTACCATTTTAAGGATTTCCGCAATGTTTTACCTTGGTCTTATGCAGAAATGTATGGCATGAACCCTTCTATTGTCAATAATGAGATCAATAAATTCCAAGCATTCTTTTTATGGTATTTTTCTCGCTCGTTAACCTAAAAAGACTCGAGTCTACTTCTTCAAGTTTGTTAAAATCTTATGAAGAAGACCTGAGTAAATATTTTTTTTTTCGCTCTTCTATAGGGATTAATTAACACTTGATTGTGGTGGTGATACCCTCAAGGATCTTCTCAAGATCCTTGGCAAACAATCAAATTAGCCACAGTTGGCCCAAAGATACATGCACATATTTGTATTATTGAAATGATAATCAAAGTAAGAAGAAGGATTGTTACCTGAGATCTTTGTATGGTGTTGCTGGAGAACACAAAGTAGCGGAGTGGAAGACCCCTCAGCTAGCTCCTAGATCAATACCTGCACATAAACAAGATGAGGCGTAATATCAGAACATATAACTTAAAAACTCAATACAAGAGTACATAGGGATATCTAACTGCATACATCTAAGCTATTCATAATCATTAGCGTTGCATAAACATGTAAATAAATCACAATACCAATGCCATGGAGTGGACAACATAACTATAGGTCTACATTAATGATAGGAAAGAATGATTACAACCATCAGTTGCATCAAGCTTCCCTTACTCCTCCAACGCCTCTCTCTCTCTCTCTCTCTCTTATTAACCTGTTGAAGAGCCAATGTCTAATAAAAGCTTCGACAATCAATAGGAAATACTTTGAATACTTTTGAATTTTTTCACAATGTCCCTAGCCTCAAATATATAGCATGAGAGGATAAGAATTTCCAATTCTTTCATGATTTCTTTTGGGCAAAAGCTAAGATGTTTCCATGCTTTATTTCTCTTTCCCTATTTGTAAACTTCATTAGGAATAAAAATTTTTCAAACAGGTTGAATATGGATGTTTTTCTTGCTTTACGGACTGACATATGAGTGAATATAGGGATATTATTTGGTCAACCCACTCCTTTGACCTCTAGAAACTCAATAAAGTTGACTAATGCACCCCCTAAGGTAACACAGAGAGTTACCAAAGGGACTAACACACCTAATGCATGGCTAGGAAGCTTTATGAAGCATCTTGCTAGTTCCTAGAGAGCGTTAGCTTGGAAAATAGGCCTATGAACTTGGTCAATCTTTCAGTCATATTTCCCTTCTCCTCTGAGATGATGAGGAGATCATTTTCCTGTGTAACACTCTCTTTCTAACTCATTAAATTGAAAAATTTAGTAGAAGAATTCATTTTAGGGATTTTTTGTTGCTCTTAAAATCACAAAAACCCCAAGTTACTTCTTCAAGCTCATTAAAAAATCATGAAGAAGCTCCAAGAATTCTTTTTAGTAACCTTTTATCGCTCATAAAATTGAAAAAACCCTGATTTTTTCGTCATCGGCCTTGTAAAACGCCTACGATGACGATATGAGTGCTTTCTTTTTTGGGACTCTTTCTTGCTCTTAAATTAAAAAATCCCCAAGTTTTTCCGTTCTTTGGGCTCATTAAATCTACAAAGTAGGCATGAGCAGTTCTTTTACCTCTTTTTCCTCCCTCATTAAACTGAAAAAGATGCCTCGAGTTTTCTTCATTTGACTCGTTAAAATTTGATGAAGATCTATTGAGTTTATCTTCGTGTGACTCATTAAAATTTCACGAAGAATATCGATTTTACTCCATCCCCTCATACTCGTAACAAAATGAGGCAAATTCCTATTGAGCGTAGGTTTATAACTTTATCGAGACTTAGTAGACTAACTTACAAAAAATGAACCATGTTGAGTATACTATTAAACCTTTGTCACACCTAGTTAACAACTATGACAAAGGGACCCCCTAGAGCCTCTCTTTATGATCTTTAAATACTCTCTAAACATGAAAAGTTCACTGAGTTTGCTCGTTTGGACTCATTAAATTTAACCAGATGGGGAAAATTGGATAACACAATTTCTTTTTGTCAGTATTTTGGAAAGAATTTTTTGGCAACACTCGTTCCCTTGAACATGGAACTCCCTCATCCAAAACTCCTTATTGTCAGCCTCTCAAAATGAACCTTACCATTCTATGGGTTTAGCCTATATAACCCAATGTTCTTGCATCTCTGTATCCTAACACTCTTTGGTGTTCATGAGTCTCTTGCTACCTGGTTAAAACCTTTGTGTCGCACCTTGTATTGTTCAAGGGATCCCCTTATCCTTTGCTTCCTCTATCAAAACATCAAACATATACTTCCATCATGCCCTCTTTTGATTTGACCCATTGGTCAAAATTTTTCTTCAAAAAGCAATCATTCTTGTCCCATTTATTGTCGACTAATGTAGGACACATTATTGCCTACCTTTCGACAAATATCTTCTTATCGACTTTAACACTCTATCTAGGAAGAAAATCTAGAAACATACCAGGGCCTCGCAACTTGCAAACATTAGTGGTAGGTTACCTTCTGTTCAATTAGGGGTTTTCATTATTGGCTCTTGGTTCAATGATTCTATGAGTGTTCGATGACAACATCATTATTCACACTCGCTATATTGTATTGCGCATCTTGGAGACCATCTTCATTATCGGTGGCCATCATTGCGTCTATTAATATTTTTCATTATTGATTGGTAATTAGATGATTTCGTTCATGTTTGACCTCAATGCCTTTATTCACATGTCTCGAAGAGACAATAGAGACCTTGGGTAGAGGCATACATCACTTAGCCTAGTTTCCTCTCCCAAGCTGCGTATATTAATTTTTGGAGACAGCTCGTCAGGATGATCCTGTTATGCCACAAGTTCCACATTGTTCTTATCGATGGACATGGTTGTCATATCTCTTTTTTGAGAAATCACTTTGACATAGCTAATGAGCATGGGAATGCTCAACTCAAGACATGATTTTAGATTATATATATATGTGGTTGTATCAGGTTTCTCGTAGTCCCGAAGCTTCGATCCTCTCTCTCTTTTTTGCAAACACGATAGTTATAAAGTATTTCAGCCATCGTCTTTGCCTTTGATCTCACACTTTAGCAGACGTATGTTATAAAGGAAAATTACCTCCTCATCATCTCATAGGAGAAAGGCAAGTTGACTGAAATATTCAGCAAGTTCCCAGGCCTATTTTCTAAGCTAACACTCCCCTAGAACTAACAAGGTGCTTTATAAATCTCCCTAGCCATGAATCAGGTGCGTTATCCTTAGGGTAACTCTCTTTTTTTCCTTAGGGGCAACATTAGTCAGATTTGGTGAGTTTCTGGAGGTTAAAGGAGTGGGTTGACTGAATAATATCCTAATATTCACTCATATGTCAGCCCAAAAAGTAGGAAACATCTAGATTCGACCTGTTCGAAGATATTACTATTCCTAATAGAGTCTAACAAATATGGAAAGAGAAATAAATCATGGAAACATCTTAGATTTTGCCCAAAAGAACTCATGAAATAATTGGCAAGGTTTATCCTCTCATGCTATATATTTGAGGCTTGGTGCATTATGAAAGAGTTTGAAAGTATTGAAAGGATTGCCTATTGACTATTGTAGCTTTGCATTAGAAATTGGTTCATCAAGAGGTTAAGAAAAGAGAGAGAGAGAGAGAGAGAGAGAGAGAGAGAGAGAGAGAGAGAGAGAGAGAGGAGTAACAAAATCTTGATGCAACTGATGGTTGTAATCACTCTTTCCTACCATTAATATATACCTCTAGTGGTGTTGTCTACTCCATGGCATTGGTATTGTGTTTTATTTACATGTTAATGCAACACTATTGATTATGAGTAGCTTAGATGTGTGTAGTTATATATCTTTATGTATTTTTGTATTGATTATCAACATTATATGCTGTGATATTACTCCTTGTCTTGTCTATGTGAAATTATTGATCTAGGAGCTAGCTAAGAGGTCTTCCACTCCGCTAATTTGGGTTCTCCAACAACAACGCACCAATATCCAAGGTAGTAATCTTTCTTCTTACTTTGATTATCATTTCATTAATAAGAGGTCTTCCTAGGATCCTCGAAAGATCCTTGAGGGTATTTCCACCACCATCACCCATGAATAAATCCCTATAGCAACAGTCAACAAAATCAATAATATTTTCAACCAATCAACATGTAACCAAATTCAACCTCATCATTTAATCTGTTCTACTTCAGACATTATCACTCAATCCAGATCAATATGAGGACATCATTGACAGAAAAAAAAGAAACAACAACACTAGTTAGGTTGATAATTCATTTATGGACATAAACCCTTACTTTATATATGTGATTTTGAATAAGAAAACTCATGTGTATACGCGACTTCACTGAGACCAACCTATGTAAAGATCTGCAAATTTTGACCTAAAATTGTGTAGCTCTTCAAAACTTCAGAAAGACCCAGATCATAATATTCGGAGATAAAAACATGCATCAATACTTAGATTTCATCCATCCATGAGTAGATCATATAATGGAAATTCATTTCAGGTCTCATTATCCCCATCCATCATTTTATTCATCGGTGCATAATTATTTCCGATCTATTGGATCTTGTCCATCATCAAGCTCTCAAGTTCATATTTAGTTTAGATCAAGCAAAGCATAAAAAGATCATAACATGCATATTTTATTTAGATCTAACTATTCCTAATATTTCCATCACTTGCACACCCCACACACTTTGATCTTAACCACCTTATATAGTTTATCCTTTTTCAATACCACGGTCAAAACCATAGTTATGTCGATGGTATTCTTTCATGGGATCAATATCGTTGTCGCACTCATTACAATGGGTTAATACCATGGTAAAGACCCTTGGTATTTAGAATACCATGGTGCAAAAATGTATGCGCCTTCGATTCTTTAAACTCACGTGTATACGCAACTTTGCCTTGATGAACCCGCATATAGTTCTTTAACTTCCAACTTTATCATTCCTCTCCCTTTGAACTGCCATGCATTTTTCAAAATAGTCTGTCACATTTGTAAACACGTCCTGTTGTTACCTTTAACAAGTATTTTCATCAAGAGATAACTTATCAATTTGGTTTCCATGCATCAAATAGGTTGTCATCAAGGACAACTCATTAGGTACATTTCCATCAAGGACACTACCTAATTCATGATGTCAACAACCTCCCCCTTTGGATTTGTTGGAAACCACTTTGGAGTTTTGTCAGCACAACCTGTAAATATATCAAGCCAAACACCAAGCTCTTCAAAACATCAAGCTACTCTCCAAATACAAACCCAAACACCAAGTTACTCCCCCCCTTTGAAATGAAGGGCAAAGGACTGACCAATATTGAATGAATACTTCCATATCTAAATTGTTGAATATGAATGTTGACCATGCTCCCCTTGGGAACATGCTAAATTCTCTGATCATGCTTTCCCTAAGAACATGCTGAATTCTCTGATCATGCTCCCCCTGAGCACGTGCCGAAATATCTGATGGATGTAGAATGAAGTACATGAATCTATGACTCATAGAACTTGTCCTATCACCAAAAACTTACATCAATCAGCCAATAATAGTGGGTTTGCACATTTGACATCATTATTATGTCAACTTCCCAAACACAGTGGGGTTTCAAAATTCATCATATGTCCAAAAGGACTTGACCACAATAGTACATACATGGTTAAGTACATCATAGGTCATTATATGACCTTTACATAAAATGAAATTTATAACAAAGACCAAGGACCTAAACAAAACAATGATAGCTATCAACAACTATCACGCACCATATATGATTTGCACCATAAGCATCTATCAGCAACATCAAGAACAACAACCTGTATATGTCTATCATCAATCGCAAGATAAGACAATGTAGCTTTAATATCATCAATCTGTGACTAAGTATTCCACATACATATTTTCTTATATATCTGCTATCAACTCATCCTCTTGACCTTATCCAGATGAACTTACTCTTTTTCCTTAGTAGAATAAGCCTTAATCTCTGTTCTTAAAAAACATAGCCTTTCATGAATCAACTAATAATATGCCATATCTCCAAGAAGTAATGCCTATATATTCAAAAAACCATTCAAATCATATCATATACATGTGAAAGCACCATAGTCATAAACCATGACCACAACACCATCATCAAATCAGTGTAGCAAGAACTGCATGTTATTTCCACAACAACCCTCAATATATCAACCATGTATAATCACTAGGGAGTTTTCTAGCATCCCATATATGATAAGAATCAACCATGATAATAAAGATATGTGAGAACCAATCCTATCATCATAAGGTAAGATAGGAAGAAGTATTCATCATTCCTTGTCATCATCATTATGTGACTAAGTAAGCCATGTCTCCAAATAGCCATGTCTCTATGAAACCTGCAATAATACCATTCTCTTGGCCAATTTTCTTCATACAAGAAGATATTTTATACCAACATCATTTACCAATATGAAACTTAAGTAATCATCCATGTGATCCTTATCTATAATGTATCCATCATAGAGATAGAAATATGTATCTAGCTTCTCATCAATGAGAAAAGGAAACCATGAGCTCACAATCATTTGTCAAAATTTCTTGATACCATCAAAAGCAACAATCCTTAAACAATATTGCATGTAAGAGCCAATAACTATATGAATCCTCATCCATAACTGAACCATATGAAATTTATGCATCTTTGAGGGAATGATGATAACAACATAAAAGTAATGAGTGACACTTATCATTATCAAATAATGAAGTTGTGTACTCAAGCTTTGTTTTTATCCTTGAACTTATGAAGATCACCATGTAAGAAACCTAACATATATCTTATATGCATCATCAAAAAAATCATCCATAAATCTGATCAGTAACATCAAAACAACTATTTTGCTCAAGAAATATAGAAGTATCATCTGTGATTTCATCATAGGCAACCCATGACCATAACATAACATGATTCATCATTTAAACACTTCAGCAACTTAAGCATCATCATAATTGATAAGAATCATTACATACCAAGGACTTCTAAAGCAAATATAATGCCGACAATGCATTATTAGAAGGATAGTAAATGACCCCTGTGAACCTGTGCCAACTATTCACTGTCAGATTTGATCATTTTATATATCAGTAAGAATCATCAAGGAATCATCATCAACCATTTATGCATAAAATCATCAACAATTTATAAGGGCCAAAAGCACTTCTAAATAGCATCAACAAAATGTAATCATCAACCACCAAAATAGAAAAGACAATTGATAATTGACTAATTCATATTAGACCCTTTTCCTAAGTTTGTCCCACTGTTTCTTCATCAAACTAAAATATACGCGACCGTGCAGTTTAGAACTCAAGTATACATGTGACTTGTCTTCATAAGATCTGCATATGGAAAGTGGAATACTGAAATTTGACACTTTTAGCTCCCCCTACATCTGTTCTGACTGTACCTGGTCCTAGAACTTTTGCTGAAACATAAGTTCCAAGAATAACATTACCATGATGGTTCTTCATGAGAGACTCCATTTTACTCTCATCTCTAGTCATGTGATGAGAACATCCACTATCTATGTACCATTCATCTTTGTCTTCGAACGAGAAGAGAGCAAGACCACACCTTATATAATATTCCTTTTCTTTCTTGTTGGTGGATCCATATTTTTTAGATTTTTTGATATCAATGTTCTTATTTGGTTGATTACCATATTGTTTATGGTGATCCCTAGACTTGTTCCTACATTCTTTTGCTACATGCCCAAATTTGTTACAAGCATAACATCTTACATGTTTCATATTTCTTCTATAGAAATCATTGGATTTGTGACCAAACATATTGCAAGAGAAACAATATCCCTTAAAATACCTCGAAGAGGATGATCTTTATGTGAGACGTTATTAGCTTGACACATTATACTTCTACAACTAGCTCCAACATGTCCAAAATTATGACATATAGAACATTCAACATTATTGATCAGAGGAAAATATAAATTAACACTTCTATAGTTAGGAGTAAATGATTTCATTCGAAGACTTTCTTTCCTTGGTTGTTGATGTGGTTGACTTGTTATCTCCTTGTTGAGCATTTAAGATTTTGCATTAGATTTCCTTTTCCCAGCTTGTGAACTACATTCACCTTTAACAGTTTCATGAAAACCAAGGCCAAATTTGATGGCATGAGACCTTTTACTACTAAGAATATTATCCAAAATATTAATACTATCTTGAAATCACAAAAGTTTATCCTTTTCTTCTAATTTACCTTTTAGGATATTTGCCTCAACCTCATATTGATTTTCCTTTTCTAGATACTGCTTCCTCATGATTTCTTCCACCTTTCTTCCTTTCTCCACTAGTTGTTTTAATTTGAGAATCTCATTTTCTTATTTTTCAAATTATTAAAGTAGTTCTTTATTGTTCTTATTTGATTTTTCAAGAGATTCTTTTAGAGAGATGACCTCAGCTTCAAGACCTTTATAGTAACTAGTTCTTTCTTTAAGTTCCTTGGTTGTTGTATCCTTTTCATTCACTTGATTTCTTAATGGTGTTACTTCATCTTGCAGCCTTGGACATTGATCTTCCTTTTCCTTTTACTGATTACTTATTTTATTTTCTTCCTCCAACAGAGTTTTTAACCTGGTAACCTCTTCTTTGTAGGTACATTCCATAGGGAAAATTTTAAGAACCCCCCCTAAATTTACATGTATAATAAATGGGCGAATATCCATGGTATATAGGAAAAATGGAAGGCAATTTTATCATTAATATGATATGTATATATAATGTTTTGGCGAATCTCTCACCAGGCATGGCGAATATTTTACTCAATTTTAAAATCTTGTGTTTATTGAATACACAAATGAAATCATTGCATTTCTTTAAAATATCTTTTGAAATCAAAATTACCGAAATTACATATCGATATCTAGTGGGTGTAAGATAAAATTCACCCGTGCCATTCACAGAAAGCATGAGAAAAAACCTAATACTATATATAAAACCAAGAAAAATTCAAATTCATCACTTCTAGGGACCTCATAACCACCCTGCCAATACATAAGTATGTTCCTGTTTGCAATTAAAAAAATTACCCAAATTACAATCTGTTTACTCCACTTCTAGGGACCTCGTAACCACCCTGCCAATACACAAGTATGTTCCCATTTGCAATTAGAAAAATTACATTACAATCTGTTTACTCCAGCATATGTTGGAAAGTTATAGAAGGATGACTAGTGCAATCAATCCATTCCTTTTAGCCATGGATTTGTTTCAGTTTAAAACAAAAGTATACAAATATACTTGTCCAATGTCTATGCTTTAACCATTCACCTTAAGATGTTTTTACAATATAATTTCCTAAGTCTATTTAATATCTTCATTATCATAAAAACCAACCTATATCCATCTTAACTCCACATCTACCACTCTTAGGGGGATGAAATCTATTTATCCT
>APFE031193634.1:0-19115 GCA_000404065.3 Pinus taeda | reverse complement strand
TTGAAATTATGATTGAAGTCTATGTTGTAGGCTTAGAAATGGTTGACTTACAACGTTGAAAAAAATAGGATGGCACAGAACCCAAGTCAATATTTTAACAGAGGACGGAGAAAAATCGATCATCTGAGAGAAAGGATTGGTTTGAATATCAACCAAGAGGAGATTGATTCCACGGCTATGGCAATTTATTTTTTGGAATGGTGAAATCATTTTTGAAAATATAAACGAACTGTTGTATGCATTGATAATTATAATGTGTTAACGTTTTATAGAATGGAGCAAGTGCAATCCTAGCAGAGATAGAGGAGATACTATGCAACAACAAAAGAACTTAAAGGTATACATTCATATTCAGTCGATCTGTGAGTAAAATTGGATTGCGGAAGTATGATTTTGTAACAATAGTTCTATGGTTAAATCGGTTTGTAGAATCCGTGATATAGTCAGATTTGTTCCTAACCTATTAAAGACACAAGGTATATAATTCGAGATAGAAGAATTCGCAGAATTCTAAGGCATCAATGGACTGCAAAGGCTTTCCAAGGGGTAGTTAGGAGAAGGAATCATAAAGAAAAAATTACAGTCAATATGATAATTGATGCAATTGGTTTGAAGCTGCATAGCCCAGGTATGGTTTATTACAACTAATTGTCTTTTCAAATAATATCAATCTCATAAATCGAATGCTGAGATCCAGAATCTAAGGCGTGTTCTGAAATGTGAAGGTAAATTAAAGTGTGGCAGTTGTTGTTGACATTCGATGTGTAACAAAACCATAATATTGTAATTTACCATAGCTAGAAATAAATGCACAAATGTGTTGGTTTAATAAATCCAATTTGGAAAGTATTAAAGGGGACATGTATATTTTTACCAAGTCAAAGATTTGATTTCAGATGTTGAACTGAAGACCATGTATTATTGAGAAAACTCAATATGGATTGGTTGGCCATAAAATGAGAGAAGAGTGACCATATTGTGTTATTTGGCATTTGAATTTTGGTCGAATCAGGAAATTAAGGGCGCATTCTTGAATCAAGCCATATGTGAATGAGAAGTATTAAGATTGCTTGTGAAAGCATTGAATGTCTGATTTGGTTTGAATGATCATAAGTTTTCTTTTTGTAATGATTGTTGGGTCCTGATTTTAAATCATTGGATGATGATAGTAGTGGGCAAGTTTGCCGGGCATTGAGGTATAAAATTTGGAAGATGATGAGATGTATGTTTATATGAAAAAATGAGGGAAAGATTCTGGGTATTGCAGGCCTAGCCCTGCGTCACTTAGTATAGTCAGGGCTGGCTAAGGTGGGTCCAATTTATGTATTTGTCCTCATAGCTTCCAACAGGGTAGTACTTCTTCTTGATGGCATCCTGGAATGAATTCCAAGTGGGTGTGTCTAAAAGTAGTGAGGGTGTACTTTTATCCTTCTTCTCACAGTAGGTTTCCCACTAGTCCTTGACGTGGGGGGCAACTTTGAGAAGAGCATAAGTAATATTTTCCCAGCTGGAAAAATCATGAAAAGAAAAATATCCTTCTCTAAGATTTAACCATTTATCTACGACGTACACATCTATCTGACCTTCAATAATGGGGATGTCAAAATTAACTTGTATTTGAAAGAGTGTGGTACTTCCAGAGTGGCTACTGGAAGAAGGTGCGTCGCCTTTGCGTAGTCCCTAAAGGATTCTAGAAAATTTGACCATCATCGCATTCCTCTATCACTCGTGGGCTTCTTCGAGCAAGATTTTGATAGGATCTGTTGGCCCCTCATCTTTATTATGTTCTACCATGGGAGGCCGTTGAGATTTTCAAGGCTGGTCTTGCAAAGGTTTGACCAGTTTATGACCTAACTCCTTATATCCCAACCTCATTGGGGACATGCAAAGAAAAGTAGATAAAGAGTAGAACGCTCTAATACCACTGATTTGAACTTAAATAGGAATGCAACAAACAATAGATATAACCATAAATAGAAAGACACAACAAAAATAACACTTCATTTCATTAATATTAAATATTTAAATATGCTTACAAACAAAATGGAAATAAACTAGCTTAGGTGATTGTAGCTTATCTCTTAGAAGAGATGTGCTAGCTGCATGCCTCTGAATTGTGTTATAATGAGGCTCGAAGGCCTATTTGTTATTGAAAAACAATGAAAAACCCTAAACATCGAAAAAATTAACCCTAGGAGATGAAGCACCAAAACTATGGGCCCTATTTGGGTAAATTGGTACATGAACTTCACGAGTTGTAACTTTGGCATAAAATCTCCTTTTGATGCGCACAATACCTCGTTAGAAATATCTGGGCCTGGTTTGGGTAAATTGGTACATCAACTTCACGGGTTGTAACTTTGGCGTATGATCTCCTTTTGATGTGCACAATGCCTCGTTAGAAATATCTATCAGAGGACTACAACTTTTGAATGTAATCATGAGTCCTTAACTCATGTTTTCATGGTTTTCCCAAAAAATGTCGTTTAAGGCCTCGAAATGGCTACGGAAGTTTAGGACCCCAAAAAGCTACCAAAATAGTAAATTATGCAACAATTAAGGAAACTGAAAAATTGAAAGAGGCAATGTTGGGTTCCAAGTGGAATAGGAGGGTTGCCACCAATATCCACCTGGATCAAAGTCAAGAAGGATTACTCAGAGATTATATGACAGTTACGATCATGTAAAAGAACCTATTACTTCAATTATGGAAAATATTTCTCATAAGTTATTTTCTAGCAATGTTGCACTAAATTATTCGATTGATGAGCCTTCTATTTTTACAGAAGATGGGTTGAGTGCTGCTGTGAAGGAGGAGAGTGATACATGGGAGACAAGCTTTGGAGGGATTGGTTATTGATTCCAATACTACAATAGAGTTGGATTTGCAGCCTATAAGTGAAGTTGACACACTGGATTTGCATTCCAACAGATTGGAAGAAAGTGGTGAGAATTGGTAATAAGATAGATATTTCCCTAAGAGACTGTAAAATGATGTACACATGAAGTCTTTTTCATGTTTATATGCCTTACTTTAAGTGCCAAATTATGTACACATTGAAGTGCCAATGAATTATCATTCTCTTCTTGGCTTTGAGGTGCTAATAGATGATCATTATTCCCCTTTGAAACCAATGGTAAAGGGATTTAACTACTCCCACTTTGATCATTCTTCCCCTAAAGCGGTTTAGCTGCTCATTTTCCCAAATGAGGTTGACACCAGGCATAAAAATCTTGCCTACGAATTATGGTCCAAACACCACCTTAATTCTGTTGTGTTTTTTGTTTAAATCATATAAACAATTTAACGAAGAAAACCTTCGAAAAACACGGTATGGCGGATTTGAAAAAATATGAATGCGAGCAGATAAATAGCGTCGGGTCCGGGCTCCTATCACATATGAGAGATTGCAATTTAACGAAGGAAAGGTCCATCGCAAAGGAATGTGATAGGGGCCAAACGTGACATGAAAATAAAACATACTTAATACCACATGGGGTCTGGTTTCCCATCGCGTATCGGAGATCGCAACGGTGGAGGTTGCATGCACATTGAAAGGCTTGTGATTCATCGATGCGATGTTTTATTAAATATATAGTTTTTATAATAAAACTAAGAGTTTCGGGTATTTTAATAAGTGGATTTAATATATATGGGAGAGGACTTTTTTAGGGATTTAATACATTAAATTAGTGTTAATATGAAATGAGCGGAAAGGGAAAATAGACCAAGTATAATGCTTTTTAATGGGTTATTTGCCTTCAAATATATATTTCAATACTTAGGCTAAACAACCTTTTGTGGGTTTTTCGGTAAAAGGGGATTTAGCATGGGGTTTTTACTTTTTCTAGGGAAAAAGGATTTTGACCTTAGGAAAAGGGGTTTTTTTATAGAAAATGGATGAATATGAACTGCATGAAGGTGGAAGGGGAAATTAGTAAACATAGGGATGAATGAGGATGAGGGACGTTATTAATTGATCTTGTAGGCCTTCATTTGCTTTGTGTAATTGCATCATGCACATAGAAATATATAATAAAACATGATAGATGTACATTTTGTCCAATCAGTCATCATACTTCTACAACCTTTCTCTACTTACCCTTTACTTATCATTTCATTTTATCTTCACCTAATGGGTGCATTTAAGCTAGCAAACCCTTTTCCTTTCTTTTTATTTTACAAAAGCAAACTATCTAATTCTAACCTTATAACCTCCAAGGGCTTATATTAAACTGATGAGCAACTTATTATTCTCTACCTAAGTACTGATCTACCAAGATTAAATAGTTTGGCCAGATCTTTATTCTCTAACTATAACATCAAATTTAAATCATGAAGCTAGCTTGACTGTCATTGGTTGTGGAATTTATGACAAGCTGCACACAACCATTATTTGGTAGAAACAATAGTAGTGGCATTTAGACTTGCTCACTTTCAGATTTTATTTGTTTTCTTTTCTTTCTAACCTAACACTTTCTTTTTGTCTTGATTTTTTAGGACATCTAACCGAACATTTTCTTTGATATGGACATCAGCATCAGGGTTTTTTTCACTAACATTTTTTTCAACATTGTTATGTCCATATCCTAACTTAACATTTTTCAAACATTATATATTTATTTTTTGACTAATTTATTCTATCTTATCAAAACTCAAAAATGCTACAACATTGGCTCCAAATGGGGATTGCTTTCTCTTGTAGAATGCATAGAAACTGCAGATCCATGTGCCTTCTCATCGGGCTATGGAATCCTTGCTGTAAAGAAAATCACACTGACATCTTGAAAGGTAAAAGAAAACCGGAGTATTTATAATGAAAACTATTTCAACTTCTTAGTATTGAATGTAATGTTTGAGAAACCTTCCATTTACGGGATAAGTGGAATATAGTCCCTTAAGATTCTGTAGCACAAAAGTGTTGTTACCCTTCACTTCAGCAATTGCTAAAGGTCCAAACCATATATTTTCAAATTTTCCATGCTTTCCTTTCTCTTCTCTCCTGGCATCCCATATTAGAACTAGATCACCTTCCTTAAAGACCCTTTCGTGGCTCTTCTATCAAATAGGGCCTTCATCTTATTCTGATATTTATTCGATTTGTATGGAAATTCATCTCTGTTTTCATTAACTTCAATAATCTGATTTATTCTTCTTGAAAAATCATCAGGTTCATTTGTAAAATAATTTTAAAACAGGGAAGGCCAAATTGGTAGGGAAAATTGCATCTTTCGCATAAACTAATTGAAATGGAGATTTTCCAGTTGATCTCTTTGGAGTAATTCTGTTTGCCCATACTGCATAAATCAAATGTGAATCCCAACTCTTCTTTATGATCAGCTAGAGTATTTTTTATTACCTTTACTAGACTTTTCTTGGATGACTCTCCAAGGCCATTACCTTGAGGTTAGTATGGAGTTGAATGATGTAATAAAATGTGATATTTCTGGAAAAAGTCAATCATTTTAACACTAGAAAAAGCTATTGCATTATCAGTAACAATTTGAGTTGGGAAACCAAATGTAGATAAGATATTCCCCTCAATAAACTTAATTACTACTGAATCAATAACATTTCTGACTGGAATTGCTTCAACCCATTTAGTAAAGTAGTATGTTGTAGTGAGGATCCATCTATTTTGATTACTTGAAGTGGGGTGAATCTCTCCAACAAAATCTAATCCCCATTGAGAAAAAGGTGTTGAAACTATTGATGGAACGAGTGGAAGAGCTGCTATTTTTTGTTTACCAGCAAACATTTGATAAGCAACACAACCTCTGACCTTTGACCCTACTTGTAAGAACAATGTGGGCCAATAAAATCCTCCCCTCAGAATCTTGTATGTTGTTGCTCTCCAAGCGTAATGTCCCCCACAAAATCCTGTATGAAACTGATCAATGATTCCTTGAGTTTCTAAATCCCTTAAGCATAATAACAAAATATTCAGTGGATCTTCCTAGTATAAATTTGCATTTATAATGCAGTGCTTGATGATTTTAACTTAAGGGTTTTACAGTGGGTTTTAGAGAATGATGCTCGACACTCAAAATGAATCAAGAAATTTACAGTATCTTGATACCAGTTTGACAAAAATAATTTTTCATCAATGTGTATAGGATTGATCTGCTCTGAAGGTAGAAATTCTAGTCGATTCTCCCCTTTAGGATGAAGGGAAGGTTCTTGTGGATTCTTCCCTTCTGCAAGGATAGAAGGTTCTTGTGGATTCTTCCCTCGTACAAGGAGAGAAGGTTCTTGTGTATTCTTCCCATGTATTTTTGAAACAGAATTGATTCCAAGTACTTTGCAGTTAGATTCAGCTAGAAGCTTGGCTAATCCTTGACCTTTTACTAGCTTGGTAGTCTTGATAGTTAGATAAAACTCTAGAATTTGAGCGATCCATCTACCTCTTTTCCCATCAGTGTCTGGTTGGGTTAGGACAATTTTCACAGCACTATTAGGGACATAAGCAGTAATAGGTGAATGTAAGACATACATTCTGAATTATTTCAAGGCTTGAATGAGGGCATAGGCTCGCTTCTCAATGATTTAATACTTAAGCTCAACATCTCTCATAACCTTGCTAAAAAAGGCTATGGGTTGGTCATGGGAATATTCATTTTTCTGTAACAGAATAGCAGCAAGGGTTGTTTCAGTGGCAAAAGAGAAAATACTAAATTCCTTAGTATATTCAGGGCTGGCTAAGGTGGGTCCAATTTATGTATTTGTCCTCATAGCTTCCAACAGGGTAGTACTTCTTCTTGATGGCATCCTGGAATGAATTCCAAGTGGGTGCGTCTAAAAGTAGTGAGGGTTTACTTTCATCCTTCTTCTCACAGTAGGTTTCCCACTAGTCCTTGACGTGGGGGTCGACTTTGAGAAGTGCATAAGTAATCTTTTCCCAGCTGGAAAAATCATGAATAGAAAAATATCCTTCTCTAAGATTTAACCATTTATCTACGACGTACGCATCTATCTGACCTTCAATAATTGGGATGTCAAAATTAACTTGTATTTGAAAGAGTGTGGTACTTCCAGAGTGGCTACTAGAAGAAGGTGCGTCGCCTTTGGGTAGTCCCTGAAGGATTCTGGAAAAGTTGACCATCATCGCATTCCTCTATCACTCGTGGGCTTCTTCTAGGAAGATTTTGAAAGGATCTGTTGGCCCCTCATCTTTATTATGTTCTGCCATGGGAGGCCATTGAGATTTTCAAGGCTGGTCTTGCAAAGGTTCGACCAGTTTATGACCTAACTCCTTATATCCCAACCTAGGAGATGAAGCACCAAAACTATGGGCCCTATTTGGGTAAATTGGTACATCAACTTCACAGGTTGTAATTTTGGCATACAATCTCCTTTTGATGCGCACAATACCTCGTTAGAAATATCTGGGTCTGGTTTGGGTAAATTGGTACATCAACTTCACGGGTTGTAACTTTGGCATATGATCTCCTTTTGATGTGCAGAATACCTCGTTAGAAATATCTATCTGAGGACTACAACTTTTGAATGTAATCATGAGTCCTTAACTCATGTTTCCATGGTTTTCCCAAAATATGTCTTTTAAGGCCTCAAAATGGCTACGGAAGTTTAGGACCCCAAAAAACTACCAAAATAGTAAATTATGCAACAATTAAGGAGGGTTGCCACCAATATCCACCTGGATCAAAGTCAAGAAGGATTACTCAGAGATTATATGACGGTTACGATCATGTACAAGAACCTATTACTTCAATTATGGGAAATATTTCTCTTAAGTTATTTTCTAGCTATGTTGCCCTAAATTATTTGATTGATGAGCCCTCTATTTTTACAGAAGATGGGTTGAGTAGTGCTGTGATGGAGGAGAGTGATACTTGGGAGACAAGCTTTGGAGGGATTGGTTATTGATTCCAATACTACAATAGAGTTGGATTTGCAGCCTATAAGTGAAGTTGACGCACTGGATTTGCATTCCAACAGATTGGAAGAAAGTGGTGAGAATTGGTTAAGTTTGTTGAGGATTAGTGGTCTTCAAGATCACATGTGTATCCTTTAGTTATTGGAGGAAATGAAAGGTTTTCGTTCTTGAATTTGATCCAAATATAAAATAATATCTCAAATCTAATTTTGAGTGAAGAGAGGAAAGGGAAGGGTATCATTCTTACCCTCTACTTCAACTCGCTAGAAGTTTAGATGGCTTGCTTAGTGATTACAAGATGGATACAAGAATGTTCATGTGCCAAAGAAATTAGTAACTTAAGTATTTTTTATAAGCTACTTAATAGACATGTTGCACTAAATTATTCAATCAATTAGAGTTCCAGAGATTCCATTTCGTGCAAAGAGGGAGTGCTATCTTTTCGTTGCTTTGAAAGTATTTTCACCTAGCTAGGGGAGTACATGGTGTGATGATGAAGGCTTGCAATACCCTATCACCTTTGTTTTATTTTTTTTGAACTACTTGGTGTGATGATGAAGACATGCTTCTCGAGGTCAGTTTTAGCACACATGTGATGGTTTTGAAAGATTTTACAAGGGTGCAATTGTTTAAGTTGATGGGTGCTTATAACATGTATTAATGACCATGGAGGATGGTTTTATACTCTTGGAATTTTGGGATAGGTCATTAGAGGTATTGGAGAAACCATGCACATATGTTGAGGAATAATTATTGAGTTTAAAAGCCAATGATTGAAGGGTGGACAAATGACACTTCATTTGGGGCTTTGGTAGTTGAATGACACTACTTAGTTCCATATTTTTGTGTCAACATCCCTCACATTAGGCTATATAAGAAAAGGGAAATTTCTTTATTAACCACAACTACCTCGTATCTTATATATTGATATTTGGTGTGATTATAGCTACTTGGGAATCTTGTAAGATCATGTATTAATTTTGTAACAAATATTCAATGTTAATTGGATACTATTATTAGGGTTCTTTCACTTGTTAGATGCAAGTATGTGGCCCTTCTTAATGATTTATGTGATGCAAGTGGAAGCTCATGGGATTTGAAAATTCGTGTGATGTTGGCTTGTTGGTAGCTCCGAAGATTGGCTTGTAGAGTTTGGTGTAATGCCTTGCTTGGCCTTTGTATTATTGAACAAAGTTCGTAGTAATTGTGGAAAACATATCTAGGTTTGGGACGCATCAAAGACTCTTTTACTCGGATGATTTGTGAAAGGAATTGTTCCACCAACTCAAGATGAACTGGGATGTTTTGCTTTCCATTACTAGGATAATATGAAGTGTACAATTGTTATGCTAAATTTTTCATCATAAATAAGATATTTCTCATGGATCAATCAATATTCATTGCTATTTTACAACATGATTTGTTAAGATAGTGGGACTGAATTCTATGCTGTCATAACATGCTTAATGAAACTTTAAAATCTATAATATTACATTTTCATTATAGTTGAAGTAATCTTCATATATGTGTAATAAGATAGATATTTCCCTAAGAGACTGTAAAATGATGTACACATGAAGTCTTTTTCATGTTTATATCCCTTACTTTACCTAGAAGTAGTGTTGCGAAGTTTTGAATTTTCTTACAAGTCCATTAAAGAAATTAAATACAACACCAAGGATACAAAATCTAAAGAGTAGATATGTGGCCTCATAATTGGGAAGATTCAATAAATATTGACATATATACAAATCAACATTACTTTAATAAGTTTACATGGTAAGTTCCAACCTCAAAATCATTAACTAAGTGCTAATACTTGGGGATCATAACAAAAGGCACAATCATTCTGTAAGTAAGAAATATTTCATTAGGTCACCTACTGCTATTTTTTTTCATAGTGAATCTTGATTTCAAACACTCTAGGATTTATCCCTAAAAATAAGTCCGAGTTCAACTTTATTTGTACTAGAACATCATTCCTAAAATTTGGCCTCAATTGGGATAGATAAAATCTTTCTCTCCCCCTTTGACATAAAAAAACAAAGGTTAACTCCCCTTGAAACTGTCTCTCCCCTTTTCTTTCTTTACTGAAGATTGTGCGAATCAATTTGGAGTGGAAATTACTCCCAATTTCTGTCTGAGATACTCAAATGTCTCTTTGGGAAGTGGCTTAGTGAAGATGTCTAAAATATGCTCCTTCAGGGCCAACATATTCTAGCTTAGTATTCTTTTTTTTTACTTGATCGCTTAGAAAGTGAAACTTTATAGCAACATACTTAGTCTTAAAATGCATCTTTGGACTCTTAGAGATGTTTATTGCACTTGTGTTGTCACGAAGTATTGAAATAGGCTCATCACATTTTACTTTTATGTATTGTAAGGTTTTCTTCATCAAGAGGACAACATGTTACTACTATAATATATTCTACTTTTATTGTAGACAAGGATACTTAATATTGCTTCTTATGTAACTAGGATACTAAATAGTCTCCCAAGTAGAAGGATGCTCCACTTGTACTTATTTTTTCATCTCAATTTCCTACCCAATATGCATCTGTGTAAGCTACCCATGTTAATTCCTTTATTTTTAGATACCACAACCTAGATTTTTTCGTTCATTTGAGATATATGAATATTCTTTTCATTATTAGAAAATGAGTTTCCTTCAGTGCTGCTTGAAATCTTGAAACCTATCCAACTTCTTGCATTACATATAGTCTTGAAGCTATCACATACAGTAGTCTACCAATCATCGATTTGTATTGTTTTGATCCATTTTGCTAGATTCACCTTCTTTTCTCAACTTGCATATGATGATCATAGGAGTGATCACAAGTTTCTAGTCTTCCATTTTCAGCTGCTTCAACATTTATTTGATTCACCTGGTTTGAGAGATGAAAATGAATTCATCTAGTAGAGATATATTTATTTCGAAAAATAAAGTTAGCTCCCCATGCAAAGAAATTTCAAATTCATTTTTCATATCATTTGCAAAGTTTTGACTTAATATATGATCATCACTTCCAAAGATGATGTTGTCAAAGTATATTTCAAAGAGAATAATATTATCTTGATTTTCCTTTATCTAGAGATTATTGTCTGCATTTCCCTTTTTGAATCCTTGTTGTTGCAAATACCTGCTGAATATTGAGTACCATGCTCTAGAGGTTTCATAAGTCCATACAAAGCTTTATTTAGTCTACAAACATAGTCCTCATCTTTTGATAATAGGAATCCTTTTGGTTGTTCTATGTAGACTTCTTCTAGATCCCCATTAACAGAGTATAAGTTTACATCCATCTTATACACTTTTATTCTTTTGGAGCATGCATAGGCAAAGAGCATTTTGATTGCTTCCATTTTGGCCACTAGAGCAAAAGTTTCTTCATTTTCTATTTCTTCAACTTCGGATATTCTTTGCACACTATCCTTTAAGTTCTTTTGTTGTTGCATAGCACCTCCTCTATCTCTGCTAGGATTGCAGTCGCTCCATTCTGTAAAACATTAACACATTATAAGTATCAGCGCATACAACTTAAAGGTATACATTCATATTCAGTCGATCTGTGAGTAAAATTGGATTGCGGAAGTATGAGTTTGTCACAGTAGTTTTATGGTTAAATCGGTTTGTAGAATACGTGATATAATCATATTGTTTCGTAACCTATTAAAGACACAAGGTATATAATTCGAGATAGAAGAATTAGTGGAATTTTAAGGCATGAATGGACTGTAAAGGCGTTCCAAGGCGCAGTTAGGAGAAGGAATCATAAAGAAAAAATTACAGTCAATATGATAATTGATGCCATTGGTTTAAAGCTGCATAGCCCAGGTATGGTTTATTACAACTAATGGTCTTTTGAAATAATATCAATCTCATAAATCGAATGCTGAGATCCAGAATCTAAGGCGCATTCTGAAATGTGAAGGTAAATTAAAGTGTGGCAGTTGTCGTTGACATTCAATGTGTAACAAAACCAGAATATTGTAATTTACCATAGCTGGAAATAAATGCACAAATGTGTTGGTTTAATAAATCCAATTTGGAAAGTATTAAAGGGGACAGGTATATTTTTACCAAGTCAAAGATTTGATTTCAGATGTTGAACTGTAGACCATGTATTATTGAGAAAACTGAATATGGATCGATTGGCCATAGAATGAGAGAAGAGTGACCATATTGTGTTATTTGGCATTTGACTTCTGGTTGAATCAGAAAAGTAAGGGCTCATTCTTGAATCAAGGCATATGTGAATGAGAAGTATTAAGATTGCTTGTGAACGCATTAAATGCTTGATTTGGTTTGAATGATGATAAGTTTTCTTTGTGTAATGATTGTTGGGTCCTGATTTTAAATCATAGGATGAAGATAGTAGTGGGCAAGTTTGCCAGGCAATGAGGTATAAAATTTGGAAGATGATGAGATGTATGTTTATATGCACAAATGAGGGAAAGATTCTGGGTATTGCAGGCCTAGCCCTACGTCATTTTTGGTATCAGAGCCGGAATGCTCTGTTGAAATATTTATTTTCTGAATGAGAACTGAAATATATTTTTGACTGTATGATGAATGATGAAAGGAATATAAGAGTTTTAAATTTGATATGCAAACTACACAAGTGAACAAGATTGGAGGGAGGAAAAGATCATGCAAGGTCTTATTAGGTAAGATGATTTTTCTGATTTGAAATTTGTAAATGCAGTTTATGGTTGCAGAGAAGATGATGGAAGTGAAGCTCGCATTCAGCTAAAGGCTAAATAAGGAGGAAAATTGCAGTGTCCTGAAGAATAAGGTGAGTTGAATAGATAGCCTGAAGAGAGCAGAGAGAGTGCTCGAAAGGTTCCAGAGGCAGTGAACCAAGTATTTACCAAAAGATTGAGTGAGGAGAGCTTGGTGAGGTAAGTGGCAGCAGAAGAGATTGTTGTCATAGAGGCTAGTACAACTCGTGGTGAGTAAGAAACTCATGGAGAAGATGATCATGGAGGATCAAAGAAGAGGTTCACATGAATGCCACAACGATGAGTTGACTGCAGAAGTTAGGGAAAGAGAGATTGCAGTAATGAAAGTGCAATTGCAAGTACTAGAGGAATGGCTGCAAGAGCAAGAAGATCAGAATAGAAAGTGTCTCTTTCCACTGAAGGGAAAGAAAGTGATTTGGCGAAAATTGTAGAGGAGGTTGAGGCAAATTGTGATTGCCTTGTTGAAAAAGGAACTTAGATTTCTTGAGCTAGAGTTGGAATTTGAAGGTTCCACATGCAGATTTGTTCAGAGGGGAGTGCTTGAGGAAGCAGTCAAGACTGAAAAGTCTTGTGGTTTTAAAACTGATGAATTGTGTGTGTTTGCAGGTATAGTACAGGGAGATGGGCAAGCTTTAGAGTTTGTTCAGGAGAGAGAAGAGTTGAATATGAAGGCTGTTTAGATTGATGCTAAGATAGCAAGATTTCAGAAGGGAATAAAGACAAAGGAAGCAAGAAATGATAAGTACTCTGAAAAAGAAAGCAGTGATATTGTTGAACATTTTATGCAAACTGAAAGTTTATGTATGAATGCAGGTGATGATGATATGCTTGAGCAATGCTACAAAGAAATTGCATTGTTGGAATACTTGTTGATAAATTCTGAGTATGATAGACAGGTTACAGCAGACAAAAGAGTTCAGTACAGTGAACGAGAGCAGAAAGACATCTTATAAACAGATGGTGTGAGAGGAAGACTGGTTGACAGTCTTGAGAATTCTTCAGAGGATTCTTTTGGCAAAGAGAATTAGCATACTGATATGCTGATATTGGAGGAGAATTCAAAACAACATACTGAAGTGCTAGCAAAGGAGGACAAGGCACTGATGCCTTCTGATTTTTGTTCTAACAAGTGTTTTGTAAATGCACGTATTGTTGCAGAACATTTGACTCAGTTGAGTATTCAAATGAAGGAAGAAGAAGTTTTCTGTTCCAGAGGACAAGAGGGCATGGATGATCGGGTGGCAATCAGAACAGAAACAAGCATAGAAACAAGAAGTCAGCGAGTGACAGTACAAACTGAGCAAGCCATCTTAGCTCAGCAGATAGCTAGAAATCAGTAGCCGCGAGATTTATTGGAACGAGAGATTGAAAGTATCATAAAACTGATGACGAAATAATCCGAGAGAAAGACGACAATAAGAAAGAAAAGGAAAGGCAACAAGAAAAAGACTATAGCAGAGTTGGAAGGCAGAGCAAGTGGAGCACTATAGTATAAGATATGGAAACCTGGAGAACAATAGCACATAACAACAACATTAAAGCAATTGACAAGCAAAGAAAGATTAGAAAATAAAATATGGGATCCATACTTATGACCAGGTGGTCATGGATTTTCTTACATGGGGAGTCTGATGCTGGAGCATCATCTCCGAAAAACACCTTGTATTTTACTTAAGCTAGGGGGTTTCATGTTTTGAAGAAATATTAAAATTTTATGTAAATATTAATATTATTTTGAGTGATTAATTAATTAGTTGTGAGAAATTGTAAATGTGAGAGAAATTAGTTTCTAGATTATTTAGAATTAATGAGGGAGCCCAAGTTGGAATTAGTTTCTATGTTTTAGGGATGAGAATCTATCTTTTAGGGATGCTGAGAGATTTAGGGATTTGTTGAGATATTAAGGGGATTGAGCATTTAATTAGACCATTTTTGTTTACAATTGTATAAATAGGAAGGGGTTTTGAGGGAACAAGACATTGAGATTGTGAGAGGTTGTGAGATTGAGAGTAGGCTTGAACATCAAGGCAGTAAGCCTTTAGTATTTGTAAAGGGCCATGAGTGTTGGATATCAGGCCAAAGATAAATTTGTAAGTAGCCTCATTTTGTTTATATGAAATATTGCTCCGTATTATATATTTTGATTGATGGATTGAGGAACTTTATATTCGATTTCTGAGGTGACATTTTGGAGTAAATTATGTATGTGAATTGTGAAAAGTTATATGCCAATTTGTGAAGATTAAAAAGAAACGTTGTGTGTGGATTCTGGTTAAATGCATATGCTCGAATTGAAGTATCTACTATGGGAGACTCGATTAAAGGAAGTGTGCAATAAACAGATCGATATTTATATAACAATTGTTACTGTGTGAACTTATTTCTGAATGGCTATTTTAAATCGATCTGTAGTTTGTAGCCAACACCAGAATGGAAATAGAATATCGCTTTTCCCTAAAGTTACAAGTTATGGTACGGGTGCATGGCGCTGTTGGTTGAATGACATTGAATGTTGGATATTGCAATAATTAATTTGGATTAATTGTTGAAAGAAATCGATGAATATAAAAACCGATTGGAGCAATTGGGTGTTTGTTGTATTGAAATTATGATTGAAGTCTATGTTGCAGGCTTAGAAGTGGTCGACTTACAGCGTTGAACAAAATAGGATGGCACAGAACCCAAGTCAACATTTGAACAGAGGACGGAGAAAAATTGATCATCTCAGGGAAAGGATTGGTTCGAATATCAACGAAGAGGAGATTGATTCCACGACTATGGCAATTCCTTTTCCGGAATGGTGAAATCATTTTTGAAAATCTAAACGAACTGTTGTATGCACTGATACTTATAATGTGTTAACATTTTTCAAAATGGAGCGACTGCAATCCTAGCAGAGATAGAGGAGGTACTATGCAACAGAAAAAGAACTTAAAGGTATGCATTCATATTCAGTCGATCTATGAGTAAAATTGGATTGCGGAAGTATGAGTTTGTCACAATAGTTTTATGGTTAAATTGGTTTGTAGAATCCATGATATAATCAGATTTGTTCGTAACCTATTAAAGACACATGGTATATAATTCGAGATAGAAGAATTGGCGGAATTCTAAGGCATGAATGGACTGTAAAGGCGTTCCAAGGTGCAGTTAGGAGAAGGAATCATAAAGAAAAAATTACAGTCAATATGATAATTGATGCAATTGGCTTAAAGTTGCATAGCCCAGGTATGGTTTATTACAACTAATGGTCTTTTGAAATAATATCAGTCTCTTAAATCGAATGCTGAGATCCAGAATCTAAGGCACGTTCTCAAATGTGAAGGTAAATTAAAGTGTCGCAGTTGTTGTTGACATTTGATGTGTAACAAAACCAGAATATTTTAATTTACCATAGCTCGAAATAAATGCACAAATGTGTTGGTTTAATAAATCCAATTTGGAAAGTATTAAAGGGGACAGGTATATTTTTACCAAGTCCAAGATTTGATTTCAGATGTTGAACTGAAGACCATGTATTATTGAGAAAACTGAATATGGATCGATTGGCCATAGAATGAGAGAAGAGTGACCATAATGTGTTATTTGGCATTTGAATTCTGGTCGAATAAAAAATGTAAGGGCTCATTCTTGAATCAAGCCATATGTGAATGAGAAGTATTAAGATTGCTTGTGAAAGCATTGAATGTTTGATTTGGTTTGAATGATGATAAGTTTTCTTTGTGTAATGATTGTTGGGTCTTGATTTTAAATCATAGGATGAAGATAGTAGTGGGCGAGTTTGCCAGGCATTGAGGTATAAAATTTGGAAGATGATGAGATGTATGTTTATATGCACAAATGAGGGAAAGATTCTGGGTATTGTAGGCCTAGCCCTGCGTCGTTTTTGGTATCAGAGGCAGAATGCTCTGTTGAAATATTTATTTTCTGAATGAGAATTGAGATGTATTTTTGACTGTATGATGAATGATGAAAGGAAGATAAGAGTTTTAAATTTGATATGCAAACTACACAAGTGAACAGGATTGTAGGGAGGAAAAGATCATGCAAGATCTTAGGAGGTAAGATGATTTTTCTGATTTGAAATTTGTAAATGCAGTTTATGGTTGCGGAGAAGATGATGGCAGTGAACCTGGCATTAAGCTAAAGGTTGAATAAGGAGGAAAATTGCAGTGTCCTGAAGAAGAAGGTGAGTTGAAGAGATAGCCTGAAGAGAGCACAGAGAGTGCTCGAAAGGTTCTAGAGGAAGTGAACCAAATATTTACCAAAAGACTGAGTGAGGAGAGCTTGGTGAGGTAAGTTGCAGCAGAAGAGATTGCTGTCATAGAGGCTGGTACAACTCGTGGTGAGTAAGAAACTCATGGAGAAGATGATCATGCAGGATCAAAGAAGAGGTTTAGAGGAATGCCACAATGATGAGTTGACTGCAGAAGTCAGGGAAAGAGAGATTGCAGTAATGAAAGTGCAATTGCAGGTACTAGAGGAATGGTTGCAAGAGCAGGAAGATCAGAATAGAAAATGGCTCTTTCCACTGAAGGGAAAGAAAGTGATTTGGCGACAATTGCAGAGGAGGTTGAGGCAAATTGTGATCGCCTTTTTGAAAAAGGAACTTAGATTTCTTGAGCCAGAGTTGGAATTTGAAGGTTCCACATGCAGATTTGTTCAGATTTGTAAGTAGCCTCATTTTGTTTATATGAGATATTGCTCCGTATTATATATTTTGATTGATGGATTGAAGAACTTTATATTCGATTTCTGAAGTGAGATTTTGGAGTAAATTATGTATGTGAATTGTGAAAAGTGATATGCAATTTGTGAAGAATAACAAGAAAAGTTGTGTGTGGATTCTGGTTAAATGCATATGCTCGAATTGAAGTATCTACTATGGGAGAATCGATTAAAGGAAGTTTGCAATAAACAGATCGATATTTATATAACAATTGTTACTGTGTGAACTTATTTCTGAATGGCTATTTTAAATCGATCTGTAGTTTGTATCCAACACGAGAATGGAAATAGAACAACGCTTTTCCCTGAAGTTACAAGTTATGGTATGGGTGCATGGCACTTTTGGTTGAATGACATTGAATGTTGGATATTGCAGTAATTAATGTGGATTAATTGTTGAAAGAAATCGATGCATATAAAAACCGATTGGAGAAATTGGGTGTTTGCTGTATTGAAATTATGATTGAAGTCTATGTTGTAGGCTTAGAAATGGTCGACTTACAGCATTGAACAAAATAGGATGGCACAGAACCCAAGTCAACATTTGAACAGAGGACGGAGAAAAATCGATCATCTGAGAGAAAGGATTGGTTCGAATATCAACCAAGAGGAGATTGATTCCATGCCTATGGAAATTTATTTTCTGGAATGGTGAAATCATTTTTGAAAATATAAACGAACTGTTGTATGCGCTGATAATTATAATGTGTTAACGTTTTATAGAATGGAGCGTCTACAATCCTAGCAGAGATAGAGGAGGTACTATGCAACAACAAAAGAACTTAAAGGTATACATTCATATTCAGTCGATCTGTGAGTAAAATTGGATTGCGGAAGTATGAGTTTGTAACAGTAGTTTTATGGTTAAATCGGTTTGTAGAATCCGTGATATAGTCAGATTTGTTCGTAACCTATTAAAGACACAAGGTATATAATTCGAGATAGAAGAATTCGCAGACTTTTAAGGTATGAATGGACTGTAAAGGCTTTCCAAGGGGTAGTTAGGAGAAGGAATCATAAAGAAAAAATTACAGTCAATATGATAATTGATGCAATTGGTTTGAAGCTGCATAGCCCAGGTATGGTTTATTACAACTAATTGTCTTTTGAAATAATATCAATCTCATAAATCGAATGCTGAGATCCAGAATCTAAGGCGTGTTCTGAAATGTGAAGGTAAATTAAAGTGTGGCAGTTGTTGTTGACATTCGATGTGTAACAAAACCATAATATTGTAATTTACCATAGCTGGAAATAAATGCACAAATGTGTTGGTTTAATAAATCCAATTTGGAAAGTATTAAAGGGGACATATATATTTTTACCAAGTCAAAGATTTGATTTCAGATGTTGAACTGAAGACCATGTATTATTGAGAAAACTCAATATGGATTGATTGGCCATAGAATGAGAGAAGAGTGACCATATTGTGTTATTTGGCATTTGAATTTTGGTCGAATCAGAAAATTAATGGCGCATTCTTGAATCAAGCCATATGTGAATGAGAAGTATTAAGATTGCTTGTGAAAGCATTGAATGTTTGATTTGGTTTGAATGATGATAAGTTTTCTTTTTGTAATGATTGTTGGGTCCTGATTTTAAATCATAGGATGATGATAGTAGTGGGCGAGTTTGCCAGGCATTGAGGTATAAAACTTGCAAGATCATCAGATGTATGTTTATATGCACAAATGAGGGAAAGATTCTGGATATTGCAGGCCTAGCCCTGTGTCACTTAGTATAGTC